>JAJPUD010009676.1:0-25962 GCA_023553655.1 Myrmecobius fasciatus | reverse complement strand
CCCCTCTCCCCGTCTGTCCGTCTCTCCCCCATCTCTCTCCGTCGGTCTCCCCCCCCCCCGTCGGTCTGTCTCTGTGTGTCAGTCTGTCTCTGTGTGTCAGTCTGTCTCTGTGTGTCAGTCTGTCTCTGTGTGTCAGTCTGTCTCTGTGTGTCAGTCTGTCTCTGTGTGTCAGTCTGTCTCTCTGTGTGTCAGTCTGTCTCTCTGTGTGTCAGTCTGTCTCTCTGTGTCAGTCTGTCTCTGTGTCAGTCTGTCTCTGTGTCAGTCTGTATCTCTCGCATTCTCCTCCTGCCTCCCTCTCTCTCTCCCTTGCCATTCCCTTCAGGGCCTCCTGTCATTTTATTGGCTATGTTCTGCTACCACCATCAGAATCATTGCTCTGCCTCCAAAAACTGCAGCCTCAATGACATGTCTGGTAAAATGCCTTAGCAACTATGTCAATATTTTCCCACTGCAGTTAACCATATTAGCATACTGCTTTAGTCTTGGCTAGTCAAAGACAAAACAGGAATGTAAGCTTCTAGAGCTTTGTGAACTCTACATTCAAGCAACACCACTGATTCTCTGCAAGCATCAGTCTAGAGAAAATACTTCCCTTCCTTCCCCTTGCCAACAACCACATACACATAAATTAATATTAAGTTAAAAATTAAAATTTATTCAATCCAATAGCAATATAAAAAATAGGTATTCTCTATATTATTCCTACAAATGAAACATGGAGAAAGAAACAAATTATAATAAGATGGAGGCATAAATACAAGAAACTTAGAAAAATTGGTGAATGCAATAAACGACCAGATACAATACTAGATGATTGACATTAAAGCATGTTATCCATCTCCTAATGCAGAGGTTATCAATGTAGGATGTACATTGAGACATTTGGTTTCAGATGAGGCCAATATGGAAATTTGTTTTACTTAACTCTGCAAAGTTGATAGGAGGGATTTATTTATTTGTTTATTTGTTTATTTATTTATTTGCATTCATTTAGCAAAGGCTTAATTTAAAAGGAAATTTGAGAGTTGGGGAAAACAATAGGGTCCTCTTCTTCCCAAAATAATAAAAGAAAATAAAGAAATGTGCATATTTAAAATGCACAAAAGAAAAGGCAAGGAAAGCCAGTAAGAAACAATCAAGACAGCTTTGAAAGTTACATGTTGAATTTCTTAAAAGTAAAAGGTTTCACACGTAACATTCTTTTTCTAACATGTGGAAATATTCTCATCTTAACTTGTGTTTAAGTTCATAATTTTAAAAATAAAATATAAAAAAAAATTAAGAAAATCAAAATAAGATCATTCTAACAATCACTCTCCCCCAGAATCCCAGATATGGCACTCTTTACAGTTACACATTCATACTCGCTGCACTGTTTGTAGGTAAACCTGGTCAAGACTTTCAAATGATCCTCAAACTTCTCTCCAGGAATTAAAGGCACAAGCATTCTTCAAACCACAACTACATACTTGAAATAGTCTTCCCTCTCAGTATACCAACCCTTTGCTTTATTTTAGAATTTAAAACTATTTCTGAAACTTTATGTCTTCTTGAGAAGGCTGCAAAGATCTGGACTCTGTCAACTGATATCATACAATCTCTTTCCAAAAGGAACTTTCAGAATAAGACGGACACACCCAAACCCAAGCTGGTATAGGGCTGGACTCTAGTAGACATAAGGAAGTTTATAGGAGATTAGAATTTCCCAACCTAAACAATACTGTGGACAAATAAAATGTTTACATTTTCTTCTAGGGAAAAGCCTACCTGGGGCAGTCTCAGATTTTTTTTTTTTAAACTATTTAAGTAAAAATTACTTATGAGTTGAAAAATATTTTCCAAGAGGACTTCTATGGGTTCCATCCCTGTGTTTTAATGGTGTCAAGATACTCTATACACAGACACAGACTCTCTTTGACTCTCTCTTCCTTCCTTCTTCCTCCCCCTCCTTCTCTCTTCCTTCTTCACTCCCTCCCAGACAAGCTCTCATTCTTCTAGGACCCACTCAATATCTCGTTTTGGATAGGTAAGAGTAGAAGAAGAGTTAAGAACTGTTGGAATTTGAGTCAGAAAACCTGGGTCTAATCCCAGATCCAAAATTTATAAGCTCCCTAACCACAGAGCAAGTTATTTCAAGTCTCTTGGCCTCCATTCCTTCTGTAAAATGGGAATAATTAACAGTACTCATTAATATTTACCTACCTCACAAGGTGGTCATGAGGATTTAGTGTTATTTTCAGTACTTTATGGTCTACATATGTGAGATTATTCTGATTTATTTGAAAAGTAAAGCATGGTGAGTTATAAACTGTTTCAAGCAAAATGCATGATAGCAAACAAGGAAGCATTCCTTCTTGGGATTAATTTTTTTAACTACTGTTGCTCTTTTGGACCAAAAGAGGCCATCCCACCCAATACCCAAATTTTAAAGATGGAGAAAGAAGTGATTTGACCAAAATTATATAGTGTAAAATTTGAACAAAACGAACTCAAGTCCTCTAATTCAGACTCCAGTACTCCTTCAAGCATTTTAATTTCAGTTTCATTATTTACTGTTCTGTAACCAGATTGACATTTGAAAAGAACAAAGGTAGTGCAGATTAAATACCTTACTGCTCTAAAAGCTTCATCCACTAGTAACCAGAGGGGAGGAAAAAAAAATCAGAAAAGATCATCAAAGACATTCCCAGCCTTCTATTAAATCACACCTTTAGTGAGACTGTAGTTCTCATTTTCTGATTTCTTCTATGTTGCATTCAATCAACAAGGTAATTGTATGTTTTAATTCATGGTTCTTGGCGGTGAAAAGCTAACAATGGATAACCTTGGACAGGTCACTTCATTTCTCTTGTCTTAATTTCTGAATAAGATGTTAAATTAAATCATCTTGAGAATTCATTCCATTTGTTTAACAAGCATTTTCACTGGCCAAAGATTAAATGTGCACTCCCCCCCAAGGGGGCATAAACAAAGACTTCTTCCCTACAATTGCGAATCACAGAGAATCACAGAAGGAATTTGCTTAAAGGACAGAATAACCATAAAAACCATGTTAAAAGGCAAAAGGAAGGGAGGAAATACTCACATTAAGTCACATAGAAGAATGTTGCTATCAAAGGCTTAAATCAGATTAATATCGTCAAAATCTATCTAGGGAACTGAGACTGACTGCAACAAAAAATAATTTGTAACACTTTTGACACTTTAAAATGTCATATTTGAACCTTAACAAGCCTAACAAAATCCTTAAATTAATCTTCATTTCAAAAACAAAGAATAAATGAATCACTATGTGAGCGCTTCAGGGTTAGAAATCAAACATGACACATGCATTTATCTGTTTAAAATTCCAATCTATAAAACTCCTTGTGGATATTCACTAGCAATAAGGAATTAAAATGGTTTTAAACAACACTCATACAAAGCAATGAATACTATGTTGGATTTGCAGTAATTACACAGAGGGCACCTTCCAGCTCTAGGCTGATTATCCTAAGAATACAGAGCTGTTTTCAAATAAAAAACACAAATGAAAATCTAAGGATTGTTCCAAGTTGAGTCTAGGTCTAGATTTCAAGACCAGATCAAAAGATACTCAAGGAAATCAAGGACATCCTACATTAAATCCTGAAAAGCAACAAATTCACATGAAAATTATCACATGGCTGGCTAGTGATATCTGATGGCATGAGTACGGTATTTGAAGTCTGAAACTGTGGTGGTTCTCTATTATATCAATAACACATCTAAGACAAGTTCCTGGGGGCAGTCAGCCTCCTCCTAATATTAAAACAAAAGATGTCTAATGACCCAAATGGCTTATATCTAGGTAAAGATTTGCATAATGACTATGAAAAAAAAATCTATTCACAATTTTATTGAGGAGTATGGCCAGAATATAAGATCTGCAAATTTACAATTCTGAAAAAAAAAATTAAAAAAAAAAGATAATATGAATCAGGTCCAAATCAACACAAACATTTATTTAGCAGCTATTACTGTGCTAGGATTAGAAGTACCAAGATGGGTGTGGTAGGGTCTAAAACTTCATGGAATTTATATTTCTTTATCCAGAAGACATTGCACCAACATAGTTAACAATAATATCCAATACTGTAGGTCCAAGAAAGGCATCTTAGAGAGGTGGCCCATGAATTGCTGTTGTTGTTTTTAATAAAAGCTTTTTATTTTCAAAATAGATGCAGATAGTTTTCAACATTCACCCTGCAAAACCTTGTGTTCCAAATGTTTCTCCCTTCCTTCCCCCCAACCCCCTCTTAGACAGCAAATAGCCCAATATAGGTTAGACATGTTCAATTCTTCTAAACATATTAGCATCCTGTATAAGAAAATCAAATCAAAAAAGGAAAAAAAAAAGAGAAAGAAAAAAAAATAGTCCCTTTTCTAGACGTAGATGGCTCTCTCCATCACAAGTCTATTGGAATTGACCTGGGTTAGCCATTCAGGAGTAAAGGAGGCCATGGAGACACAAAACAGAAGGGACAGTGTACAGAGTACATTCAATGTAGTTTAATTCAGTTCAATCCACTATACATGTATTAATCATGTCTAATGGGCCAAGCATTTTGCTAACCATCAGAAATGCTACATGGCAAACTTGAAAATAGATAGCATGGAAGTGAATGGCACTAGATAAAATTGTAAAAGCAGACTGTACAGGAGGCTGTGAATGCTAGACAGGCAAGTTTGAGCTTGATGGGACAATTGGGAGCCACTGATATTTTCTTTTATAATAGCAAAAAAAAAGTAACATAAGAATTGACTGGAAAGTGAGCAAGTTGGAGCAGAAACAGAATCAAGAACTTCATCTATTACTCTAGGTGGGTGGTAACAAGAAGCTGAACTTGAGTAACAAGATTCAGAGTTTGCGGCTAGTTCTTTTAGCAAGGCTTTTTTGCTACCAGTAATTCCATGACCTGTAACAATTCCAGACAAGAACCCAAACCATCAAAGTGAGGTCTCTGTCTCCATCAATGACACTATAAATCAATACTTCCTAGCCATCATCACTCAAAGTGACTCATTGCTCTGGAACACTACTGCATTCCCATGACTGTCATCACTTGCAAATTCCAGCAGTTGACTGATCCCCTCAAAAGTAGGCACTTCCTGGGCACCAGCAACACGTCACTCCTTAATGGGGTGAGGAACTCCAAATAGCTGCAAAGGGGAGAAGACTCCTTCATTGGCCCTTTCCTCTGCATTGTATACTTGCTAACATAGAAAAAGATGCAATTGGGTTCACTGGGATTTAAGAATCAGATCCTCTAAATCTAGATTTTTAGGTGCTTCCTTGGCGAGTACGGGAAGAAAGGGCACTGACTATCATGAAATGTCTGCTGTGTGACTGACCTCAAATAAGTATGAAAATAAAAGAAAAGGGGGTCTTTCCTAGCTTTATATCACAGACAATGGGAAAAAAGCAAGTATTCATCACATTGCTATTGCTTTCGATGAATGCCAATTTATAGACTATTTCAACATTTGAAAAATGTTTGATTTATATTATCTCATTTGAACCTTATAATAATTATGTAGAAGGGCAGCTAAGTGGCATAGTGGATAGAACACTAGCCCTGAGGTCAAGAGGACCAGAGTTCAAATTTGGCCTCAGACACTTAACACTTCCTAGCTGTGTCACTCTGGGTAAATTACTCAACCCCAAATGCCTCACAAAAAATAATAATAATAATCATTATTATTATACAAGGTGGTTCTATTATTATTCCCATTTTACAGATGAGAAAACTGAAGTTCATATAGGATAATAGCTTGTCTAGAGATGATCAGCAAAGGTCCAAGAGAATATTCAAACACAGGTCTAAATTTAGTGCTCTATTATATGATATTACCTAGAGTTCCTCCATTAATTTTGACTTTAAAATCTGACCTGTTCAATCAATGGAGCAAGCAATTATTAGGCACATCAGGCAAGGAGTTGGTTATCTAAAGCTCAAGGCATTGCTATATCAGTTCTGTTCTCATCCAATTTTCCATTGGCTCAATGACATGTCCACAATCTTCACTATTCCACGAATTCAAAAAAAAAAAAAATGAATTAAAGGCAGTTGGTAACCTACTCCCATTGCCAACCTTTCAATATTTTGATGATATTGTACCAGTGTGATTTTGGGACCTTCCTTAAACTTACTTCTCTCACCCTCCCTGGAAGAGAAAACAATCAGAAAATGTGTAAGATCAAATTTCTATTTATAATTCATTAGAAAATATAATCATAAATATAAATAAATAAAAATATAATCACGTTAATTACATATATCATTACGGGAAAAGTCATTAAATCTGGAAGCCTTCTAGGCATTAAAGGTAAGAAATGTGGACATTCAAGGATATTTTGTGTGCTTAAAAAGCACTAACAGGTTTGCTAACAGAAAAAATAATAATAAACAAGTAACTTAGGTAAAACAAATTCATTTGGAAACATAAAAGAAAGTCAGGATTTCAATTACTTAAAATGCATTTTTAAGTATTTAAGCATTTTAAGTAATGCTTCCTAACTTGGTTTTATCCTGGTCATTACACGTAAGTATATTCTACACAAACATTCATACTCAAAATGAGTTAATCTTGCTGTGAGGAATTTCACAACTACTGGGATTTCACAAAATCAGGATTAAGATTAACTATATATTCAGAGAATAGAAAAGAGCTTCAAAGTAATGATATCTAGAAAGTTGTGTGATTCTCTTTCTGTTTTTAAATAGATGCACAAATTAACACATAGATATGGGGATGGCAAAGATAGAATAGATAGAAGAGGGAATATTTACTACTAGCTCTCTGTGCTTTTATCTGATTAGACAATGCCCCTCTATGATTGGATACTAAAATCCTATAATTCTATACCACAATCAGTGCAGGGAACCATCCATTGTGGTATGTATGTCCAAATTCCCAAACTGGAACCATTCCATTACAAAAATAATTGAATCTTTAATTTAACCTAAAACTAGCTTTCAAGAGAAATCATGGTAACCAAAGTTTCACAATACTCTTATAAAAGAGACTTCACTTAAGTTTTTAAAGAAATTCAAACAGGAGGCAATTCTTTTCCCTCCAGAAACAAGTTCATCAGGGCTTGAGTTTACAAGAAGCTAGTAAAGTCATATAAAACAGATGACAAAGGACCTTTACCTAAACTCACATCCCTCAAGCCTAGCCAATCAAAAGAAGTATTCAGTTAAAACAAGCCCTTTTTTTTGTTAATAGTAAAGATTCATTTCATTACATAAAATTCATTTTTAATAGAAATCAGCCCAGAGTATATAAAGATATTATATTACATTAGGAAAAAGGATTAAATACTACCAAGATAAATATATGTATTGGGAATGTATGGCAAGCTAGGGGAGGGTACTGGACCTACTTTCACAGAGGGTAGAGAATTACCTAAGAGAAAAAATGGGGATGCCCAGAAAAAGGAAAACAATATAAAGGGAAGAAATCTGGGCTAGGGTAAAATGGGTTTCAACTTTTGGAAAAGCTTTAAGAGTTCCTTTTCACTCTAACAAGTAAGGATTAGAATGATGGTAGCCTTTATCAGCTCCAACCCCATCCTATTAAACTCAAGGAACATCTTTTATAAACCTTCTCCTGCCCCACAACTGCTGTTTTTTTAAAAAAGGCAGACTTTAATTCCTCATAACTTAGCAGAGTGCCTGACTTATAGTAAGCACTTAATTAATGTTGGGTTATTGATTTTAAAATATAATCTGCATAAGAATTGGGGGGAAAAAGACAAAAATTGAGTTTGCCCTTAGAACCAGCCAAGCAACACTACTATAAGTTCAAAGCCTCCCTATTTATGCTACCTAGATCTCTCCCAAAAACAGCTGCAGATAATGTGAGAGGGGAAAGAAAAAAAATTTTATTCTGGGATTAGGGGAAAAAAAAAAAAAAGACAAACACAAACCCTGGTCTGAGGCAATAAACTGGTATGAATAAGCTTCATTCCAAGTTTCAATCAAAGTCATTCATCAAGTTAAAAATGAATTAGCTCTTTCCTCATTTTAAACATGACTAAAGGTTGAAGACAGGCAAGAAAGTGGAACCATGGGGAACAGAGAGCCTGAATTTGGGGGAGGGTTCAGTCTCTGGAGGAGAAAAGGATGTAAAAAGAAGTAACTTGGAAAGACGGAAATACCACAGATTAAGTAATTTTGCTTCCTATTAACCCTATTTATCTTTAATTGAGTTAATATAGAAGTAATTTTGTCTGGTAACTATAAATGTAGGAAGTTTTGCTCCAAATAATCTATGAAATCTATTTTATTTTCCCTCTTTCCAAAAAGGTACAACATAGTAAAAAAGAACTTTAGGAACTTGTTGATATTTGTAGGTAATTTAAGAATTGTCATGAATCATTGTAATTAAGTAAAAGGAGAAGAAATGAGCCATTCTGAATTTTCCAAATTTACTATTTATTCTTACACATGGCATTACTGGAACAGCATCCTTCTCCCTTAAAATTAAGCTGAAGTTCCTTTAGTCCCTTGCTCCCCCTGATTTCTCACAAAGCCAAGATGCTACTAAATATTGCCCTACTAAATACTGAATAAAGAGATTCACCTACCCTTTTCCCCTTCAAAAAGGGATAAGAAGCATGTAACTGTAACAGGAAAGAGAAAGCAAGAGAATAGCTTTAGTCATAATCCTACAGAGCAAGGATTGCTTACCCTGAAAGCCACAAACTTAAAAAAAAAAAAAAAAATCTTGAGAACTGTATTTTGATATAAACAATTTCCTTTGTAATCCTATGTAATTTTTTTTGTATGCTTAAAAACAATATTCTCCTGAGAAGGGCTTCACCAGACTGCCAAAAAGATTGATTCTTGACTCCCCCCAAAAGGCTAAAAATTCCCAGAGCTTCCTGGCGCCTTATAGATACTGAGTAGCACAGCACCTACAATGTATCATTCCAAGATGTGGAGAGAAAAAGTTCTCAGCAACTAACTGACTAGAAACTTGGTGATATGGGTGAAAGGAGGAAGAGGTATAGGGATAACCAGTCCAAAGGAAAAACAATTATTCTAGAAGGGTAAGTACCAATTAACTTTTGCCATCAAGCTCCAAGAAGTAGCAACTTTCTTTTTCTTTTATTTTTTTTTTAAAAACTGAACAAATCCAAGGTCCTAGGCTGACCCAAAGAATAAATATTCATCAGTTTCCCCTGGAATCATGGAACTTATAGTCTCAGAAATCATCTAGGTCAGCCTCTTTACCCCTATTTTACAAATGGAAAAATTAAGGCACAAAGAGACTGTGAGCAGCACAGGAATTAAGTGGGACCATTTAACTCCTTTGCTTCAGCTTTCTATTACTAAAATGAGCAGTTTTTAAGACTTTCTAGCTCTAAATCAAGGCTTCAGTGATTTAATTCCCTTTCTATTATGTCACTGATACTACATTTCCAATTTTATCTTTTGGGTCATCATGTCTTTATCAAGAAGGCTGTCTCTGGAAAGTCACAATTCATTTAAACTTATGTATGAAAGCCTCACTAACCGATTCCCAGAATTAAACATAAGCAATTTGACTTATAAAGAGTATTAACTGAATGGCTGGAATAGAGAAGGGAGAGGGGGAAAAGGGCTGAGGTGCACGTACACTAAATTAACCTGGGAGCTCTATACTTATAATCCCTAGATGATGATGGGCTTTAAATTTGGAGGAAAAAAAAAAACTGGCAACCACCATTCAAAACCATTAGCATGAAAGTTGAATTTGATATTCCAACCCATTCCAAACTGCAGTCTTAGTTTCAGTGGTACCTTTTTAAATGTCTAACAACAAAAGATGCTTTGTTTTATCTGAAAAATATGGAGCTGCTTTTGATTATTCCATGTTGCTTTGCCCATTTTCTGTGGCTGAGGACTATTATTTAAGAATTTAGTGCAATGACTGTCTTGCTGAGCCATGGATATTTGGTAGGATGCTGTAAAATGACTCCAAAAATGTTTCCTAAGCAACAAAACAAGCAGAAATAATTTAATCTAAAGAATATTAAATTTTTCTTTTATCAGGACATTTAAAAAAATGTTCTGCAAAACATTAGAAAATGGTGGATGGAGGAGAAAGAGGGGAAGAGAAACCAAGTTCAGGCTTTAGAATACAAGTTGTACCTGATTAATGATTTAATATCCCAATTTTTGGTTAACGCTCCAACATATACCATACATCCATGCATGTCCATGTTTGCCTCCATCTTGAAGATTCCTTTTCTTGCTAATGGTTTGCTTATTTTGAATACCTCCCTTGGTGAAGCTCTTGCTTCTCACCTTAAATGCTCTTCTCCTCTTTCATTTTCTTCACCTCTTGTTCATGCTTACAGCTGACTTGAACATTCAGCAAGAATCCTATCCTAGTTATTCTACACACTTGTGCCTCATTTCACCACACTGATTTTTAGTTCCCTGGGATAATGGACTATTTTCCACTTTTTTTTTTCCTCTCATTGTCCTGGGAGGAAAATACTAAAACATCAAGTAAGAAAAAATGTTGATATGCTTTTCTCATAGTAATCTATAAAATTATCTGGGGATAAAAAGTGAATGAAATCCACATGTCAAAAAAAGCTCAAAAAAATGAGCTTTCAAGAACCATTCACAAAAATGGATGGGATCCTCCTTGTGCAAAATCCCATCAATATTCATCAAGAGTTCAGAGCATCAGAAGGTAAATAATTATTTTAACATTATGTATCCATATAATTTCAGCAATAATCTTGCAGTAGAAGAATCTTACATTTGACTTGGGGACAATCTCCACACCTCCATTGTAAAGGAATTCAACTGAAAATGCTTAAGGTGAGACCTAGACATCTCATTTCTCACCTGGCTGAACTCATATTTTGGGCTTTTCCAGGTGCATTCATCTTGGATTTTATCACTTCTTCACTATGACCCTGAGCTGGGAATCCCCTCCCCTGCTCCTTTAGCCTTCTTTAAAAGCCCACCTTACACATATAGACTGTAAGCTCCTTGAAGGCAAGGATTATCTTTTTCATATTTGTATCCCTAATGGCTTAGGACATTAGTGCCTGGCATATAAGACACTTAATAGACATTTACTAACCCCTAAGATTAGTTTCATGCTTCAAGGAATTCTAAAACAGAGTATGTACCTTTTTCAATTTGACTCAATAAACAAGTATTACTCTTAGTAGCTGTATTCCTTTTTTGTTTTTTAATTCAGCTTGATCCACTCTAACTAGAGTTTTAAATTACTAACATTAATAAACACATTAATAAACTTTATATTTACTTAACAATTCAAAGCAATAGTTCTCAAAAAAATAGTCCAGGGATCTCTTTCAGGGACTTCAAGAGGTTAAAATTATTTTCAAGATAATACAGAGATATTTTTGTTTTAATTTCTAATGCAGTAAATATAATCCATTTAAGCAAAAGTTCTTTGGAAAATTCTGGTTTTTAGAATATAAAGCCCTGGAATAAAACTTTGACAACCATGGCATTAGAGTATTGGTGACAGTCACCAGAAGATTCATGAGGGAAATGATAATGAACAATGAATCTTGCCAGCAAGTCCTAACCTCTACCAGTTCACTTTAAGGAAAGTAAAAGTTAAAATTAAAGAGAAGCAAAAGTTAAGAGAATGGTTTTAACAATGAGAGAAAAATCCTGCCATGCCAACTTCTACAAGGTCAAAGAAAGCTGTAATTCAGACTATTGTATTTTTAAAACCCAGGAACATAGTCATCATGGTAACACCGCACATGTAGCTTTAGGAAATGAAAGATGGTGGTTTTCTAAAAGCAAAGGAACTATAAGTAAGGGGATGGACTGTGGGCAGTAAGGAATGCTGTTCAATTCAACAGAGTTGTATTAAGTGCTTACCATATGTTCTGTGCTAGGATACAGATATGAAATAACATGTCAATTCCCTCAAGGATGGAAACAGCAAACTATTCCAGCCAAGAAAACCTCAAATGGGGTCATAAGAAGCAAGGCATGGCTGAAAAATGGCTCAACATGAACATAAGACCCTCAAGGAACTTGCAATCTAAGGTGGGAGCGAGAACAAATTCTCTTTGGCTATGACCAAAGTTAGCAGCACTAAGAGGCAGCCACATGGTTCAATGGATAGAGTGAAGTCAGGAGTCAGGAAGACCTGAGTTCAAATTCAGCCTCAGGCACTTACTAGCTATGAAAGCCTGGTCAAGTCATTTAATCGTTGTTTATCTTAATCCACTAGAGAAGGAAATAAATGGAAAACCACTCCAGTATCTTTGCCAAGAAAACTCACATGGACAACACTGGTGTGCTATGGTCTACAGAGGTCATGAAGAGTTATACATGGCTGAACAAATAAACAACAATAAGCAGTAGCACGGTGGCTTTTTTTCCCCCCTCAAAAGTTCACAAGCAGCTTTTCATATCAAATAGTAACAGTGAGAACTTAAGGCTCACATAATTTAAGGTTCACAAAGAACCTTCCAAATGTTATCTCATTTCATACAAATCAAATCCAGGAAGGTGTGGATTCAAGCCCTCCTTCTGACCTAACATATCACTTGCAGAGAAGGGTTACAATCCTTCAATAGTAGAGAATTTCTTCATTTAGCTAAGTTCTCTATACCAGGGCTTCTTCAACTTTTTCTACTTGTGACTCCTTTTCTTCTGACCCCAGGTATAAAGGTTATTAAAATAGATATACAAATTATTTACTGATAACAAATAATAATTTCACAAATCCGCATTCAGTTACAAAGCTCTAATATGGAGTCATGAGTCACAATGTACAAAGCTGGGTCCTATACTAATGATATCAAAGGTCCAAGCCCCATTTCTATTCCTACAAGGTAAAATAAGGCAAAATGAGGTAAAGGAAAAATGAAGAATCTAAACAAAGTCTTATATGAGGGGACAAATGTCCATCAGAGACTCTTCTTCTAGACTGAACTTTGGTTATCTCTAGCTCTGGAATGATATTTTGGTCGTCATCAGCATTTTCTATTTATTCATATTGTCAGCCTTAATTCTTGAATTGGGGTTTGGGGCAGGATTAGCTTCATCTCGTGCTAAACTTTTGGATGAGACAGCTGGCCAAGCTTGGTTTCCACTTGGGCATCCAGAGTTCCCAGGAGAAATACCACTATTTAGAGTGTGTCTGCACTAACAGCACTGTCACTTTCTGTCCCTTCCCAGACCAGATCTTTGAGGTACAGAGTGCTACACCTTCAGGATCCTCCATGGCATTTCAGGAAAAGAAATAAACAAGTCGGTGGCTCTGGGCCTGGAGCATCTCAGTCTTGTCACTAGTGTTCCCAGTCACAGTCAGTTTCCTATTTTCTCATGGGAACCCTCTGCTCTTTTGCTGCATCAAGATAGGACCTTGCAGGCTCTGGATGTCTCAGGTCCATCTCTGGCCTCCCTAGGAAATGTCTGTCTTCTTTGTCTGAGCTGACCCAACAGACCAGCTTTCCTATTACTTATGGCTTTCTAACTTTCTGTACAGTTCTGATGTGGGGGGAGGGGGAAGTCATTTACTGTAATTTATCAGAAGCTTTTTGGATTACTATTTGGTCTAGAAAATAATAAATAATTTAAAAATTTGGTCTGCTTTTTTATTTTTATTTTTGTTGGAGTGAGTATATGGAAGTTGGTCTGTATTTGCTTCCATTCAGTCATCTTACCCAGAAATTCACATTTTAGTTTTTTAGGGGTCATCTAAACATAGCTGATCTTTTTCTAACTAATGACAAATTAACTTTTTATTTCTATCAAGGAAGAACTCAAAATCTTGACAGGATGTAACAAAGTAAAAATCCTTCTTTACTCTTTCAAGACATTAATATACTATTTTCTTTTTCACTTGGCCCTTCTATTTTTTATCATATATGATTTGGGGGTTGGAGGTGGGGAAGATAGGGGAGAAGAAATCAATGGGAACATACAAACCAATTCCCCATAGTACATTAACAACAGGAGCTGTCCAAAAATAGAATGGGTATCATAGAATATAATATTCAAGTTCCCCATCACTAGAAATCTTGAGGAGGGTGCTGGATAATCTATCTGCTTAGCAAAGTTACAAAGAATGTCAACTCAAGCTAGACTCCATAATCTGTGAGATGGAACTCTTTTGATACTATTTAAGAGAAGAAAAATATAGTTATCCACAGAAACTTAAATCATTGAGAAAAGAATGATATAATCAATGCAATCCTCCATAGATCTCCCCTCTCCTCAAAAACAAAAACAAAAAACAAATGGGCTTGGGTCAAGGTCTTAGACAAAAATAGGGCATTAAAAGATAAACAGCAAAAAACAGATGACCTCTCTTAAGTCCCTTACAGCACAATATAATATCGATTCTTAATATTGACTCTTGTTTCCCTCCAGCCTGATACAAGGTCAAGAGAATTATTAACATTCATTCACACTGATAGAACAATGCAGGAAAAGCACAACTTAAACCCATTTATCCCAAAGCAATTTAAAGTTTTTATGCATCATTACAGCATTTTCTATTGCAGCTAGTCGTGTGGCCAAACTGAAATCCTTTCCTCTCAACTAAACATGAATTCTTCCAATGAAAAGAACACATTCAAGAAAACAACATTTTCAAAGAGGAAGAGAAAAGTAAACCAATTTAAGTTTCACATTCAACTTTTAACAGTTGGAAGCCTTACAGTAAGCAAACTCTGAAAAATAATTACATACAAAAAACACCAACTAAATTTTTTTTTTTCTCAAAGGTTCACAAGCAGCTATTTATACAAAATAATAACAATGAGAACTTAGTTTTAGGTTTGCAAAGAACCATACAAATGTTACTTCATTTGAGCCATACAATGTTATAAGGTAAGAGTTCTTAATCAGATGAGGAAGCTGAGGCAGAGAAAAGCTAAATGATCAGTCAATCAACAAACTTTTATTAAAGAATCCACCTCAAATGTTCACAGGGATTACTTGTGTCTAACCTGAGACAGAGCATCCTGAGCTTGTCTTGGTCTAATAAACCACAGTGGAACATACTAACTTGACTCTCAACATAGTGATTCATTGTGGTCCTCTTCAAAAATAACAACCATTAAATGTTTATGGGCAGCCCAGGAACTGTGATAAGCACTAGGATTTTAGAGGATTTTTAGGATTTTTTTCTCTGTTCTTAAGGAGCTCACAATCTAACTGAAGAGGAGATAACATACAATTATTTATTAACTAGTGATAATGGGTATGGCCCCAGTCAAACAGACCTGTTGAAGACCTTTCTTCCACTGTCATCCTGATCTATATCTGGCCACTGGACCCAGATGGCTCCTGAAGGGAAAGGGAGGCAGGTGACCTTACACAGCCCTCCCTCACCTAAATCCAATTCATTGGTACTTCGTGGCATGCCCTCCCTGATGTCATGGAGTCTCTTCCAGAACGAAGGACAAACAAGAACAATAGACAGATAAAGATCTTTATAAGGGGTCATGAAGAGTAAGACATGACTGAAAACAACTAAACAACAATAACAGAGATATAGATCAAATAAATTATAAATAATCAAAAAAGGAAGGAACCAGAATTAAGGAAAGGTATATATAAAAAGAAAGCTTGGGTGAGGAGGCAGGTTAAGAAGGGATTTGAGTGACAAACACAGGATTTTATATATATAATTGTGAAAGTGATAGGAAACCACTGGAGTTGATTGAAACAGGAGATCAAACCTACATTCTAGAGCTTCTGGAAGATCATTTTGACTGCTGAGTGGAAGGCAGATTGGAGTGAGGAGTGATTTGTGGCAGGTACACCAACCAGCAAAAGTCCAGAAATGAACTATGAGGGCCCGACCCAGCTAGAGAGGTGACAATGTTAGCAGAGAATGGGGCAGATGTTGGACACATAAAGTAGAATCAACGGGACTGAATCAACGGGACTGAACAACAGATTAGATGGGGTTTAGGAAGGGGAAAAAGGGAGGAACTTAAGATGACACTTGGGTTTTGAGCCTGGGTCACCTGAGCCACATAACTAAGAAGTGTCTGATCATATTATGCACACTTCTATCATTTCTTTCTCTGGAGGTGAATAGCATCTTTTTTCATAGATCCTTGGTAACTGATTTGAATATAATACTTAGAATAATTTTGCTATTCAAGTCTAGAGCCTGCTTCACTAATCACCTAGATACCTCAAAAAATTTTTTCTTTCAAAAAACAATCCACTAACAAAGAGTGGGAGCTAGAAAGGGGGCACACTTTTTCTAATACTTATGAAAAAGCATGTTGATATTCATTAAATATTAGTGTAAAAATATATCTTTCAATGAATTTTAACTTGTCAGTTTCTCCAGTTAGTTTATAAATTCCCAAGAGAAAAAGTCTTTTTTTGGAATAGGAAATACAGTTCTGATTAAATAAAATTGCTAAATGTGATTCTTTTAGACATAAAGCAATACATTTGAAAAGCTAAAGTTTTTCTTGTCTCTGCAAATCCTTGCAGGTTGGTTTTAATTAAAAGCAGAATTGTATTTTTCTAGATTTTCTGGGATATCCCTTATCCAAGTTTGCACATTCTTGCTAGATAATCATAATAATTCATATACAGAAATATTTATTAATAGTTCCCATTTGTGGAAAAGAGGATTAAGATTCAATTGTCCAAATTCAAAGTTTCTCCAAAGATGTATTTTCTACTATTACTTCTCCATAAAGGTCAAATTCTAACTTCTTTGTTCCCAAACTACGTAAAACAGGTCCTGGATTTAAAAAAAATAAATAAATAAACAAGCCATATATTCTGTACTCATGTTTTATAAGAAATACTCCCCTCACTTTCCCAAGTTGGTTTATATTAGTGGAAAACTACAGTGTGGAAATTATTACAAAAAATTAAGAAAGAGTAGTAACATGCTCTTATGGGACCAGCTTAAAAGGGGAGAAAAAATTCCAAAAGCATATGCTTTGAAATTGGAAATGTTTCCAACTGAAAATATTCCCATTGTCTGCCTTGTCTGAAAGCCTTATTACCAGTTACTAGTTACTTCCGAAAGAAATAGTCTGGTTTTAGTAAATGGTATAACCGGAAAAGTAATAGGCCTGCTTTGGCTGAAACTAAAACAAACAAAAAAACAAAAACAGGGTATGTTTACAGGCCCTAGATTCAGTTAGGCCCAGGGAAAATTGCCTTAGGCCACCAGCCCAATGCAGCCTGGGACTTAATTTGTCTAGGCTAGATGCTTCTAAGAAGCAATCAAGCAAGTTCCCAGGATGGGTGGGGTAAACCAAAACTGGGATTGATTTAAACAGAGCTTGGGGAACTAATGAGAAAGAAGCTTCAGTCTAGCCCCAGGAGAGAGAAAGAAGTATCCAAGAAGACTGGTGTCTATGTGGGAGTACTGGTGGGGGAGAGATTCTAGGACTCTCACCAAATTAACAACAGTAATTAACTCCAGTAGGCCTCTGTTGAGGGGGCAAACTCTGTCCTCCGGCTCTTATTATAAAAAGGAAAAGCGGAAGACCTTTTTTTTTTTAATTTATTCTAGAATTAAGAGATTTATAACAGCCTCCTTTCCAAACTTTGCTACAACTTTAGTACACAGTTCAGGTTTCATCAGTATGATTTAAAGGCTATTTTAGTACAAGACCTTAAATCTCCACAAGCTTAAAAAAAAAAAAAAAAAACAGAATTTTTTGCCACAGCAGCAATAACTTCTTATGAATAAGAGTTCAATGATAAATATAAATTACACTTGCACACACTTTAAGATTTCCAAAGCTCTGCATTTGTGTGTGTGTATATATGTAGTTACATATTATATTTGTATATGTATTACATACATATACATGCATATGTACAATAAATGCCTATACAAACATTGTATTTATACATATACAATTATATGTTTATATGTATGTATATATGTCATTTAATTCTCATAATAATTCTGTGAAATAGGAACTATTACTACCTTAAAAAATACATATTATTTTTGTCTTAAGATCTCCAAACCTAAAATAGAACAGTGCTTGGATCAGAGCAAAATTTTAATAAGTGACTCCTGACTATTACCTCATTTTACAAATCAGGAAAATGAGGCTGGGAGAGATTAAGTGATTTATGCAAAGTTACACAGCTATGAAGTATTTTAGGCAGGATCTGAACTCTTGCTGCCTAAGTCCAGAGCCAGAACTCAATCCATATCTCCATACTGCCTTTCATGAGAACTAATGATCATAATGTCCCTCGAGTGAAATGTCTTCTAAATCCAAAAGAGTTTGGTTTTTGTGTTTGAAAGACGTCTAAATTATTTTTAGTATTAAGTGTGCATTGATATATTGGTTACATATATTGAAATTATAACCTAAAACTCAAAAAGCATATAAATCTTATAGGTTTTATGGATTTTGGGTCATAATTTCAGTTATAACTCAGTTAACTGGAAGCATCACATTAACCACAATACTAGAGACTTTTATGAGAGGTTTCACTCACTCATTGCTGTATTAGAGACAGTTAGATGAAATAGGATATGGGTGCTAGGCTTAAAAATAAGGCGTATCTGAGATCAAATTTACCCTCAAGACACCTAAGAACTGTGTGACCCTGAGCCACACAACCTCTGCTTGCCCATTTTTCTCAATTGTGAAATAGGGATTATAATAGCACCTACCTTGGAGGGGCTCTTGTGAAGATCCAATGGGATATCTGTAAAGTGCTTAGCCCAGTAACTAGCACACACTAAGTACTATATAAATACTTATTCCTTTCCCTTTCCCCTCCCCTTTACAAGTAAATTAGGTCTAAGAGATTTTAATCATGCATTTTAAGCACACCATAGGTATTTCCTAGGCAAAAAAAAAAATGTGCTATAAAAATTCTATAGGTTATCAAAATTATGTCAAATAAACTACTAGAGTAACCTGTCACACAGAATTTTCTTTCTGGCTTGCCCTACCTTGAAAGTCATTAAAATAAAAAAGCATATGTGTATATTTGGACAAAATTATATAGCAAGAATGAAATTCAAGCCCAATTAAGTAGTTCTCTTTACAAGGGGAACTAGTGACCTAGCATTAAGTAGTTCTGCACCTGCTCTGGCAAAACTTGATCCTTTAAAGAAGGATAGTAACTGCTTTTTAGCCAGCACTTGCTTAAATATAATAAATCTGTTCACATCAGAAAAGGAAAGGATACTTTCTAGAAACTAGATTCTTAGACACATACAGTCCTGGATCTCTGTAATCTAGATAACTGAGCTTGGGGGAATTTTTAAATTATCCTCCGTCAGTTCTCCTGAGGAAGAATTAGGATTTGGGTACATTTAGTCTAAACTGAATTTTCAAAGAAGTCATTTCTTAAATTGGACTGAGAAATGCCTTCTGAGCTCAATAAAACATCTAATCCCAGGAGTTTCTCAGATGCTTTTTGAGCTGAGAAAAGCATCGAACTCTGGGCAGTCTTAAATATAAGGGCCTATGCTCTTGGGTCATTCAACAAGCATCAGTTCAGTGCCTGCCCAATGCCAAGCACTATGCAAAGAGACATAAATCCTAAGAATGAGACCATTTTTGCTCTGTAAGAGCATCCATTCTTTTGGGGGAGATATATACATATGTAAATATATACAGAACATAGCGTTCTTAGGGAAAGGAGGGGCAATAGCACTTAGGGATTCAAATAAATCTAATCTATAAGAACAGGAATACATTTGATTCTTAAAATCAAAGCTATCAAAGAGGGAGAATGGAGTATTAATTGTTCTGAATATGGTATAGAGTAGATAAAGAAAGAAATGGAAAACCACTTCAGTGTCTTTGCCAAGGAAACCCCAAATGGGGTCACAGACTCAGACACAACTGAAAGACTAAACAAAAACAATAAGAAAATATGGTATAGTTTTCCCCACTAAATTAACTAGAGACCAAGAAACTAAAACAATGGACACATACTGAGACAGAAACTCTTCTCATGCATACCTGACTCTTTCTTGCTTCCCTTTCCTCCTTCTCGACTCTTCTTCAATACAGCTTTTAACATCTTTAATAGAATTTTTGCTCCCTAAAAAGAAAAGGGAGAGATGAGACAAAGAAGGGGAGAGGGAATATGTTAGAATGTAACCTGAATATTGTCTTTAAACAGATATTTCTTATGTCAAACAAAATAGTCACAGGTCATTAAATATAAAATATGTTGGGCTTTACATTAATTTTCCATGAATAAGTTAAGCAGCAAGCCAAATGCTAAAGCAACAAAGAATGTTTTAATATTTGAATAAAATGATTAGACACTCACTATCTCATTATTAAAGGAAAACAACACTGGGCATTCTCAACATTCCACATATAATTAAGGTTTTAAGGCTAAACCTGGGTAAGTTACTGTAAGATACTTTAGCACAAAAATGCTTTACTACTGACCCAAGTTAACTAAAGGGCATGGGGGATGGGGGCGCCACAAAAGCTACCAATAATTATTACAAACAAAAAAAGAAGCAATATCATTAATTTATTGGTTCTGTTAAATTATGCCATCGAAAAAAGAAACCTTCTGTCAGGAACAAACATCTGTTAGCATTTTCAAAAGGAGCATGGTAAGAATCCATTATAAGGCTGACACTGGGAGCCAGGAAACATCTTAAAAGTTCTGGGCTGAGTGGAGACTCCAGGGATCAAAGAGAATGCAGTCATTTTAGGGGAAACTAAGTCCTAGAGAAAGGAAATGACTTACTTGAGCTAATAGTGAGATATTAGGCTCTGATTACATGTACTAGTTATGTTTTAGGAGGCAGAGGGAAGAGAATTGGACTATGGCACCAAGCCAAACCTGTGCAATAATAAGCTGTATTTTTTTTTTTAAACGGGGTTCTACTGTGCTTGTAAAAACAGCAGAAAGGCCCATTCCTAAGGTGAAACCAGACACCTACTCTCTGGCACAGACAAACAAAAGGACATTGTTTCATCATGAAGTTATTCTCTTTACTCATTTCCCTCCTCTCCACTAATCCAAATGAAATAGATGCAGATGCAATGAACTAATAGAAAATTTACAATTATAACATTATACCACCTTAAACTGTGGATAGAGCATTTAATAAATGGCTGCTGACTGACAAACTAAAACAATTTCAAAATCATTAATATTATTAGTAATAACACTAATCACTAGTATAGTTAATTATTAACAAACTCACTTATATATGTGGGTTTGTGTATAAATGTATGTATGTATATAATCTATAAAAATCAGCTAAGGCAGCAGAGTGGATAAAAAGTATCAGACCTGGAGTCAGGAAAACTCATCTTCTTGAATTCAAATCTGACTGCAGACATTAGCAGTTTCCCTGGGCAAGTCACTCAACTCTTTTTGACTCAGTTTCCTTATTTGTAAAATGAGCTAAAGAAAATGGCAAATTATTGCAGTATCTTTGCCAAAAAAAAAAACCCCAAATGGGGTTAAGGAAACATTAGGCACAACAGACAAGAGAACAACAATGGCCTATAAAACACTTTCCCCACAACAATGCGGTGACAGAAACAGTAAGGACATAACCATTTCACAAAGAAACACTCAGATAGAATGACTTGTCCAGCACCCACATGGCTAGAAACTGTCAGAACCAGCATTCAAAAACCTGCTCTCACAAACCCAAGACCCAACAGTTCACTCTACAATCATGCTACAAAAAATTTCCTCGGCACCCAACTCCATCATTATTTTTACCAGATAAGTTTTCTTTCATCAATCTTTTCCTTATCTCTAGCTAAATCAAATACCGTGTATTTTTTTTTTAGCCAGTCCCCCCCCCCTACAAGTCTCAGTTCCTTATGGATGGGTAAACTACAATGTTCTATGCTAGGTTAATATATAATTCAAGTATTTCAAAACTTAATATTATTATGTTGGCACAAGTACTTTTGCCAGTGATAAAAATTGTAGTCTCTCTTTGATAGATGGTTTTATGAGTTATTCAAATCATTTGTTTTGGCCAACCTTCTGGTGATGATTCTCTCTCAACTTCTCTAGGACGTTCTTGAGATCCCAGAAATGTAATCCAGCATCACACTTTCCATTGCATTAATGCAACCTCCAAGAACCCACCTTGGTTATCACCTATCACAGAACCATTATCAAGTATCCCCCTTCCTGCCAAAGGGATGCAATAAGGATGTCAGCAATGACAGGCTTCTGCCTGCCTTGAGACAGGACCTAAAGGCATGAGAATTCCTACCACTATGGAATCACGGTCCCTCCAGTTTGGTCATAGATATCTGAAGACCACCGAGTTACCACACTCTGACCGCTGACCAGATGAATTTCCATCGAGACAAGAGGACCAGTTTATGGAAACTAAATGCTGCAGTATCCACTGTCATTTAATCTTACTATACTAAAAGCTTTGTAAAGATCAATGCTGGGGAACTACCCATACATATGTTATACAAATAAAAAGCTTTAATAAAAAAAAATCTTACTATACTATCACTAAGTAAACCCCCTTTTATTAACTTACATTACTTTTATTCATTTATGAACTCCAACAGAACTGCATGATTAATCTATATCAGATTGCTTGCTATCTGAGGGTGAGGAAGAAAAATTTGGAGCACAAGATTTTGCAAAGGTGAATGTTAAAAATTATCTTTGCATGTATTTTGAAAAATAAAAGGCTATTATTTAAAAATAAAATAAACATTCAATAACTTCCAAGTGTCTCATTTTGTTCCCAAGTCAAACTTAAACAGGCTCATCCCAAACAATTCCAGTAACCAGACAACAAGCATCTATTAAGAGCCTACTATTGGGGGCAGCTAGATCCTGCAGTGGATAGAGCATTGACCCTGGAGTCAGGAGGACTCAGTCACTAATACTTCTTAGATGTGTGACCCTATGGCAGGCCCAACTGTCTCATGCTCCCCCCCCCAAAGAGCCTACTATGTACCAGTCACTGGGCTAAACACTTGATGGGGGGTGGGGTTGGTGCTCTAAAGGAATTTTCAGTTTAATAAACAGGCAAATAACTATCCACAAGACAATCTGAGGGTAGTCTCAAAGAGAAGGAACCTTAATTATAAGAATTTACCGCTGTTTGTGGAGGTAATATACAAGATAGAAATGAAAGTATCTGAAAACATTTTTAAAAATTCTAAAGCATTTTCAAGACAAGAGAAAATTACAGCTACATAAAAAGGACAAGTATAGTGGAAATTAGTAAGTCTTCCCATCACTGGAATTCTTCCCACAAAAGTCTGATGGAACACTTGTTGAACATGTTATAGAAAGGATTCTTCATCAAGTTTGGGTTAGACTAAATGGCCTTTTGGGTTTTGTTCTTACAGTGGCACTATGTGACACAATTTGCTTTGTGATAGCATTTTTTCTGGCAGAAAATGATACCCAGCACAGGAAATAAGAAACACAGCCACTCCATTTATTTATAAATAGTAATATTCTCTTCTATGCTACTACACAGGCTATGGACATAAGAACTTAAAATGGTAAGAGGATACATGGGGACCATGTAAGGTTCTTTAAGATGTATGTATAGAGGAGTAATAATATACAACATCTCTGCTTCCTCTAAACTCTCAATAAATTCTTGCTGACTGAAAAGACTTAACAGTTCAGAAAAGGGCACAGGTATGCATCTCATATGGCCATAAGAAATAAAAAGGGAAAGAGGGAGGTGAAAAGGGTATGTTTGCCAATACCTTTGCATGTTTTGGCCTGAAAATCACAAATATCCTGGAAATCAGCCCAAATTCCTAGACTGGTAATGAAAATGATGGATTTCATAAGATGGCACATGCTTGATTCAAGAAGCTTTTAACTTTAAGTTGCTTCTCAACCAATCAGTACATCCAACCTGAACTCTAACGGTGAAGGTATATGCCTTCTCAAAAAAAAAAAAAAAAAAAAAAAGCTATAAAACTTAACTGCCAGGAAAGTTAAGCCAAATTCAGTGTCCAATTGTGGTAATCAATTCATCCATCTCATGTGCCTGACAACACTTAATCTCTCTACTTTCCTTTGGATGTTTTTAGTTATTCTTTTTTTACATTTACATTTAGCTCAAATCTTCCAGAAAGTAAATGGGAGGATGAGGGAGAGAAAATAAATCCTCTGTAAACAAAAAGCACTCAAACTTTTCATGTTCTCTGGCACCTTCAACAATCTGTTCAATAATTAACCATTATATACAGAGCCATACTATATTAAGTGCCAAGGAATTGGTCTAAGACATGATCCCTGTCCTCAAGGATATTACAGTTTAATAGAAAATATGATAAAGGAATAAACATCATATAATTGAGGGTTTTACAGTTGAGTTCTACTGAGAAAGTAAAAACTAAGTGTTCTATAAGGAAAGCTCTGAGGAGGTCAGGATTCAGAAAAGGCTTTACTGATTAGGCAGCATATGAATCAGTTTTTAAAAGAAAAATATACAGAAAAGACTTTCAGAGGAAATCAAAGAAACAACACAATAAGTGTTACTGTCTTCTACAAGTTAATTTTAAAAAATAATAAACAGAATCCAGAATTTTATATACATTCATGTAGAAATTTTTTTCTATTTTCTTATACTCATTCACACAGGGCAGGAATTTTTAACCTGAGATTTGTGAAATACCTTTAGATAAATAGATGTTAGACAGATAGATGATTGATAGATAGGACAGATATTGATAAACATGTTTCATTAAATATATTAATAAACATTTCAATATTAACTTTCTAAATCCTGTGCATTTTATTCATTTAAAACTATTATTTCAAGAAGAAATCCATGGACTTAAGATTGCCAGAAGGGTCCATGAGAGAAGAATGATGGTATTTGTCAACAGAAGTTCAAGTAAAATAACAGGTTAACATAGTTAAAGAAGCCATCAGCTATCACTTACTGGCCAACTTAATGATAAACAAGAAACCTCTCCCCACTTAGCTAAGCTGGCCCTCAGAGAAGAAATAGACTATCATGATAGAAGTCATACTAGAAATCATTTCAGCTTGAAAAAATTCATGAGAACTAATGTTACATGGGCATAGTCTTCAGGAACCACAATTCCCCAATATGAGTCCCAATTAAAAAAAAAAAAAGGAATAGAGTATTATGCTAAAAATAATTAACATTTTTTAAAAATATACTTTTGATTAGTCCCCTACAAAAGAAAGTTAATTCTAACAGAGGCAGGAAAGATGGATTGGTACAGAGGCAAGAGGTTACTACAATCAGCTGAAAATCAGGTCAGAACAATGGTAAAGGGAGCAGATAGTAAGGGATGTTAGCTCATTTTCCCATCTCTTCCTTTCATAATCATCAGCATCCAAGACACACGTAACTATCATTTGGAGAAAACTTAATTTCACTGGCTTTGGTTTTTTTTTTTTATTTTAAGTAACAAGCACTTTAAAAAAGAGAACTTTATGATATCTCTTTTCTTTATACACTTATTCTAGGTATGTACCACATGTTTTGGAGGTTGGTCATGTTTGATCTTGTGCTATTCCACTTTATGACGGATATATGGTCCTTAAGAACAAGGGCCATATCTCTTATGGGGTTTTTTGGACGTCCCACAAAGCCTAGTGTTCCACAGTAATCAATTAATAAATATTTGGAGATTTTAAAGAATACTTTCCTTATCATTTAACCAGATGAGTTAGCTTTTTAAAAATTATTCTATATTTCCAGTTATAAAAATATATTTTCCCCCTCCCATGAATTAGCTTCCTAATCAGTTGCCTTCAGAGTCTAAAGCATTAAACATTAGGAAACCCAGATTTTATTCTTAGTTATGCTACTCACTAACCTGATGCCTATGCAAGTTACATAACCTCTCCAGTCCTCTATTAATTAAAAATGATCTCAAATATTTCTTCCTGCTTTCTAAAATTCTATAATTCTATCAACAATTAATATCAATAGATGGTAATAATAATGTTTCTATACCAAAGCACTTTTTTTTTT
>JAJPUD010009675.1:60893-71778 GCA_023553655.1 Myrmecobius fasciatus | reverse complement strand
CCAATTGAATTTTTTGGTTCATTGCATTCTTTTTCCATTTTGCCAATTTTATTTTTCAGTGAATTGTTGTCTTTTTCCAATTCACTAATTTTATTTTTCAGTGAATTGTTATCTTTTTCCAAGCCACTATTTTTATTTTCTAGTGAGTTGGTGATTTTTTCCAATTCACCAATTTTGTTTTTCAGTGAATTGTTGTATTTTACCCATTCACTATTTTTATTTTCCAGTGAGTTGGTGACTTTTTCCAATTCACCAATTTTGTTTTTCAGTGAATTGTTGTCTTTTACCAATTCACTATTTTTATTTTCCAGTGAGTAGATGCTTTCTTCTCAAAGCTATTATTTAGTGAGGGAAATAAAGAGATTCAAGGTAAACCTTTGAAAAAAAAAAGTACCTATCTCCAAATAGATGTATCCAAGTTGGGAGACAAACATGTGAGTTGAGAAGTACAGAGGTTCACTTCAGAAGTGCAGAAGTTCTATCCAGTTTAAAATGACATCTGGAGAGGATTATCCTGAAATTAGTCATTTTGGAGAGAATAACCAGATTAAGAAAATTAGCCCAAACCTGGCTGTTTTGCCAGAAGACATTGATCAGGAGTCTGGGGATTATTCAAAATGTAGTTGAAATAATTTTTTTAAAAAATGACTAGTTGGAAATTCTACAAACTAGTTAATTTTCTGATGAAATTGGGGTAGCCACCTCTTACTACATTATAATAGTGGTTATAAGTTAGATTACTAAATCTTGTTTTAAGTTTGTTTACGTTTTGTTGTTGTTGTTGTGTGCATGTGTTGTGAAATGCTCACTTTTGATGATCCAGGGTTTAGCATTCATTGCTATATATTTGATTCACATTGTACTCAGAGACAAGTCAATAAGCATCTAAGAAATGTCTACTATGTATAAGGTATTGTGCTACAATTTGTGGATACAAATAATAGCTAACATTTATATAGTGTTTTATAGTTTGTAAAGTGCTTTATAAATAATATTTTATTTTAAACTGAGGCAAAGATTAAATGATTTGCTAAGAAAGTAATAAACATTTTCTGTCCTCTAGGAGCTTGCAGTCTAATGGAAGAAACAAGATGAAAACAAATATTTATATAATCAAGGAAGCTAGATGGCACTGTGAATATAATGCTAGATCTAGTGTCAGGAAGTCCCAAGTTCAAATTAAGATTCACACTTACAAATTGTATGATCCCAGATAAGTCACTTAACCTTGTTTGCCTCAGTTCCCTCATCTGTAAAATGAAGTAGAGAAGGAAATAGCAAAACTCTCCAGTATCTTTAACATGAAAATCCTGAAAGAGATTATGAAGAGTTGGGCATGACTGAAAATGACTTAGCATTAATGAGAACTGAAAAAGGCTTCCTATTAAAGGTAAGATTTTAGTTGACACAAAGTGAGCTAAGGAAGTCAGGAAACAGAGATCAGAAGGAAAGGATTCCAGGAATGGGTCACACTCAATGAAAATGCATGAATTTCAGAGGAGTGGCTTGTGTGAGGAATAGCAAGTAGGTCAGTGTTACTGGATCTACTGTGAAGCAGAATAAAGTACAAGAAGACTAGAAAAGAGCCAGGTTATGACTTGAAAAGCCAACTAGAGGATTTTTTATTTGAAGGTTAATAGGGAGTCACCAAGATTTATTAAATAAAGGGAGAGTGGGGAATGACACTGTACTTTAGAAAAATCAATTTGACATTTGAGTGAAGGATGGACTAGAGTGCAGTATGGAGAGATTTGAGACAAGGATATGAAGCAACAGGCTATTGCAAGAATTCTGGCTTGAAGTGATAGAAGTCATACCAATGTGGTTAGAGAGTCAGAGGAGAGAAATCAATATGTGTGACAGATCTTACAAAGAGAAAATCAACAAGACTGGACTTTTTTTATTCCTTTCTTTTTTTGGAAGAAACAATCAACAGACATAATCTTAGCTATATAAGTAAAATTGTCACAACTCACCTGGGTTTAAGAAGAATGAGCTAAAATGTATGAGAACAAGGAAATTAGACCCCATTCAACTATAGATAGAATGACCAGGACTAACTCCATTCTGAACTGAGTGCTTCAAGACAGACAAGGGACTGACAAAATAGCCTAGTTGCTTAAACATAGCAGCAATTACTTAAGGTTAAATTTATATATCCATATGTTGGATATATAACAACTAAGTTTTTTGAGAGCCTGAACTGCTTTATTGTTGGCTCTGTATCTTAGTATACTTCCTGGAACTTAGTAGGCACTTAAAAATTCTACTTAGATGAATGAAGAAGACATAGTATAATCACATACATTCCTATCAGTATATCTTATAAACATATAAATAATACCCTCATTAAGTTCTTCTCTTAGTTTGACATCTTACATACATCTACCAATATCATCATCACCATCATCATCATCATCATCATCATCATTATTCATCTAAATTTATGCTTTCATCAGTAAAGATGGATTCCTGTAACAAAATGTCCACTATTAATCCAAATCTGCAACTGATAATCTTAGAAACTTTATTTCAATTTTTTGTGTTTTCAAGACCAATTTCCTACCATACCAAGATGCTTCATACTACCATTAACAATGTATGTTTGTTGTTGTTATTATTTTCACTAACCAAAGTAACTTCTGAATTTAATTTTTTGATAAAACTCAGGATCTCTCAAATAATTTAAATATTTAGATTCCATTTATAGGTGGTTGTTGTTTATCATAAATTATATGTGAGCAAAATAAATATATCAAATCCAAATGCTTCTTATGTTGATACACTTTTGAAGGATAAACATTTTCTTATAAAACCTTGTGTTTTTTTAAGTTCATTTGTTTTAGAAAAATTTTAAGTGAGAGTGCTCCTGCAAACACCTGAGTGTTATTCAGCTTAATTGGGTTATAACTCATGCTGATTGAGTTTTTCCCCTGCTGAATTTAATTTCTTTCTGTTTCAATGCTTTATTGTTGAATTTTGTTTGGAAAGTATATGGAAATTAAAGAACTCTAATTTTTAAGAGCCCTAAAGGTAAGTATTCTTTGTTTTAGTCATTCCTATGAACACCTGTGCACTGTTGAATTTAATTGGGTTACATCTGGTGCTTATCCAATGTGGAGGGAGTTGGGATTTGCAGGCTGATAAGGAAATTTGACATTTTAAGCCATTGTTTTATTGGTGTAGTTGTTTTCCCTCTTGCTTCCCCTTCTGTGTATTTGTTAGATGCATGGTTTATAAGAATATGTGAGAAAAAATGAAGAAATTGTTGTGATCTATCATTATTAGTATAGCATGTGGTTTGTCCTGATTACTGTGTCAGATTCTATCTTATTATCAAAAGCAAATATCCTCAAAGTAAAGTGAAATTATCCTTGGAAAGTGTATGACCTCTGTTGCTTATAATGCATGCAAACTTAATTTTGTAGATACATTTGCAAATAATGAGAGATTGAGGTTGAATAAACAACTAGTGAAAATTGAAGTGTCAAAACTTCATAATTTTTATTATGTCACTGACACTAATAGAATTGTTCTTAATAAAACTGTTCTTTATAAATGAGTATCATTATGACTCAGACTATGAATATCATCATGACTTAAGAAACTTCAGTGGCTACCAATGAGACTAAATAAATCGAGAGCTGCAAAAGGCTCCAGAGTTCATCTTGTCCAGCCCCCTCATTTTATATGTGAGGAAAATAAGACACTGAGATTAAGTGAATTGTTCATGTTTAGACAGGTAGTAATTGAGAAAGGCTTGATTTGAACTCAAGTTATATGGTTCAAGAATTAATCTCTTTTCCCTCTAGGATAAATTACAAACTCCTCTGTTTAACAACTAAAGTTTTCTCAGATGATCATGTAAAAGGTAAGATTGCTAATTAGTTGAACTTAATGACATGAAAAGAAAGAAAATACATGTAATGTAAGTAAAGCTAAATCTACAGGATAAACAAGGCAGAAACACTTGTCATATCAACAAAGTTAAATACTTCGAGCTTCTCCCCAATTTCATTGATTTCCACTCCTAATCTCTCTTTGTTAGAAGCAACCAGTTCAACAAACTTTGAGGACATGTGATTTGGGGGGGGGAGTTGATCAGTTACCCTTCACCCCATGATGCCATGGCATAGTGAATACACTTGTATTTAGTTTAACTTGCAATCAGGAATAATTTAGATTAAAATAATACTTCAGATAAGGGCTGTATAAATATTTTGAAAACTGGTTGCTTGGTGGAGAGGTATGAAAGTAAATGGGAAACTTTTAAATTTAATTTGAATTATTACTATTGTCTCCAGCATTTTTCTCTCTAGAAAATAAACAAACTAATCAACCAAGTCATGATCTGTAGCATTTGTGATGATACTGAAATTTTGGCAGTCAGTCATAGTCGAACATCCACATTCCCTCCCTATTCTCATATCTTCCCTTAATATAAGTTTCTTCATCTGAAAAATTCAATACCTTTCTTGCAAGAATGTTATAAGGATCAAATGAGCCAATGAATATAAACTGAGGTGCAAATATTGAAGTGCTATATAATTGTCAGCTATTATCACTCAGTCACACAAATATTTCACCTTGTAGATGCCCTCTTTCAACTTTGCTAAAACATGTATTTCAATCACAACAGTAAAATAGGCCAACTTTACACTGGGTTTATATCTAGATATATCCTTGTTTGGATTATTGGCATTATCTGCTGCCTTCTTGATTCATAAATAGGTTATCCTGACTTCTTAATTATGATAATTTTCTGCCAACATCCCTATTTTTCATCTCAAGTTCAGTTTGGGACATGTTGAATTTAAGAAATTAAGATATCTAGTTCAGATATCTGAAATAAGCAGGTGGAGATGCAAGAATGGAGGTAAGCAAAAAAGTTAAATCTGGATAAATGAATGTGATCATTGAATCCATAAAATATGATGAGAAGAGGGCCCAGAACAGCAGACTGTGCTGGCCCTTAGTATAGTATAGCAGCTACAAAGAAATTACTTATGGTTACATTGTGCTGTTCTGTTATAGAGTGGAGGCTGGTAGGAGAGGGCGCTGAATGAGTATATTAGGAATTAGGAATTAGCCTTATCCACTGTTAAATCATTAGCTTTCTTGGCATCTTATTCTTTGGATAAAGCTACAATTACTTACACCTATATTGGAGAGCTTTGAAAATTCCTTACTATCTAAGCCTGTTCTTTGGACTTTTTCATTGGTTACAATATGCTCATACCCACTATTAATTACTTCATTGCTCTCTGTGTGAATGTTCTTCATCTGAAGTTGTGATCCATGTCTTTTTACCATGTACCAATTCCTTTTTTAAAACAATATTTTATTTTTTCCAATTATATGTAAAGACAATTTTAATCATTTAATATTTTAAATTTTCTTTCTCCCTCCCTAAAATAGTAAGCAATTTTATATTGGTTTATGTATGTGCAATTATATCATGTATCAATTTCAAAGAAAGACATATTGAAAATAAGGCCCTTTGCTTTTATGGGAAGTTTGTAATTAGAGCTTTTCAATTTCCTGAAATCAATACAGCCTACTCTCCTTTTTTTTTAATTTTGGGTAACAGCTTGTTGTCCATCTGTATTGTTTGTCCCAGATATACATGGTTTTGGACAGGCTGTGTAGGATGCCCATCCAAATACATCATGAAATCTGGTCAGTAGATAGTTTTTGTCCATTTCACCTTTGTGAAGAGACAGACCAAAGTCCTTTAAGTGATAACATACGTCTTCCAGGAAGTTTTGCAATGGCCTGGATTTTGCTACAATGAGAATAATGTTTTCCCAGAAGGCTACTTGACCACTCACTATGAATTCTTCTATGAACAGGACTCTGTACTGAATCTCCTCCATCACAGTGGTAAACACTTTAGCAGATATACATTTTCCTGGTTTAGAGCTCACCTGAAATTGGTTATGAAATTTATTAGGGTCTTTGAACTTCATTAGTTCTTTTGCTACATTCAAAAGAATCTGGGAAGATTTTTTAAAATATATTACAGGTACAAATCTTGTGATAAAAGAGTGTAGAAGATGGAAGTATGTTTTACTGAATTTTTTTTCTTTATCAGCAAATAATAAATATGACAAGACAGAAATTGAGATCTCTCCCTTTTCATTTAATCAATAAGCTGCAAAGATATGATCCATTTCTTGAATATCACTTTTAAAATGTCTGCTTATTTCTTAATAATACCTTCATAAAATATACCATTGTCAAAAATAAAATCAGAATGAGTATGTCACATAAAGAAATTTTCTTTATTTTAACAAGGGTCAAATCTCTAAACGCTGTTCAAATTCTGCATGGCACAGCTTTAAATTTTAATAGGTTAAAGGTAGAATAAATTAAGCAATAGCTAAAACTATAAAGTATGCTATAATATTTTAGTTTCTTTTTTCATTTTATATTTTTTCTAAAACATTTTTCCTAAATATTTTTGTTATATCAAAAAAATATTCTTATTATAATATGTTCTAATTGTAAAGACAGATACAAGATATAGTCCATCTTGTTCTTCCTCTTAACCCTAGACTCTCATAAAAATTTTATAGAGTTTGAGAATAAACATATAGGCTAATAATTACTTAATATTAGATATTTCTCTTAGAGAATCCTTCTGAGGAATTTCTGTTATTCTGTCATCTTTTTTATATCAATAAGGTTTTAGATTTTACCATATCTTTGATATCTCCCCCTTTCAAGTTTGTTGTTTATTATTCCCTTGCGGCTTTCACAAATGTATACTTACAACTTGAATCTCTTTTATATATCTTGGTCTAACCCAGCTATGTTCCATCTTCTTTTTTTTAAAGCATTTCTAACTCCTCTATGAACATTTGATTTTATGGTCCAAGTGTGATGGTCTTCACATCATTTATAACTGCTTCCCCCAAACCTTTCCAATATTCTTCTACCTTACATCCAACCATTTACACTTGGATCCAATAATTCTGGTCTTCCTGCTGTTCCTAAAACAATATACCTCATCCCTTATGTCCAAGCATTTTAGCTAGGGTGTTGTCCCCAATGCCTGCAATGTTCTTTCTTCTGAACCCACAATCACACACACTCACTAATAATCCCAAAATCACATAAACATAAACTTCTGATCCCACAATCACAAAAACATCCTTCTGATCACACAACCACACAAACACCCACTTGAGTCCCACACTCAGTTCTAAGTCCATAATCACACATACACACTTCTAGAAGATCTCACAATCACACCTATACTTATGATCCCACAATCATACACACATACACATTTCTGATCCCACAATCATACACAAACACATTTACTTCTAATCTCACAATCACACATATGCTTTTGATTCTGCCACTAGACATATTTCTGATTTCACACTCACACGCATTTCTGAGCTCATAATCATATATATATATATATATATATATATATATATATATTTTTTTTTCTGAGTCATCAATATAACAAACATCTCTGATTCCACAATCACCACATACATATTCACTTCTGATCACATACACTCACACACACATTAATTTCTCCACAATAAGAAACACACAAATCTAATATTATAATTACATATATCTGACTCCAAAATCACTCTTGTGATCTCATGAACTCACATGTGCCTTTCCAATCCCAGAATAACACACTCATGCTTCTGATCCCTAAATCATACACACACATACACTTTTGATTCTTCAATTACATACAGAACTCTGATCACACACTAATGTATGCTTTTCATGCCATCACAGACTTCTGACCTTACAATCACACATATAAACATTCACTTCTGATCCCACAATCAGGAAAGGAGGGAGAGAAAAAAGAGGAAGGAAAAGAAGGAGGGAGGGGAGAAGGGAGGTAGGGAAGGATTATTCACCCTATCTTGAGATATTAGTTTTTTCTTTAGAGGTAGTATTTTTCATTATGAAATCCCAAAGGACTATAGTGGATCATTGTCTTACTGAGAATAACTAAGTCATTCACAATTCATTTTAACATATTGTTGTTCCTACACACAATGTTCTCTCATGCATACATTTCTGATTCCACAATCATAATCACATGCTTCTGATCCTTTAATCACATTTACTTCAGATTCCATATCATGCTCATCCACACAAACTTCTTATCCCAGAATCATATCTTGTCCTACACACACACATTTTTGATCATAGAAATATACTTCTATTTCCACAACCATACACACATACAACTGGGATCAATCATACAAATGTGGGATTTTATAATCACAATTCACTACTTCTGATTACAGAATCACAAAAACACAAAAACTCCTGATCCCACAATTACATATACTCACTTTTGATCTCCAATCACACACATTTCTGATACCATAATCATACTCAGACTCATATACTTCTGATCCCACATTCAAATATACTCTCTTCTTAATTCCCAAACAATTCAGATTTCACAGTTACCCATGCTTCTGATTCCAAAATCACAAACACATTTCAGATTCTACAATCATACACACACACACACACACATCTAATCTAGCTATCACAATACATGTACTGATCACACAATTACATAAACATACTTCCAATCCTATAATCACATATACACACTCATTTTTGATTCCAAATCACACATAATTCTGAGTCCAAAATCATATGCTCACCCTAATGGTCCCAAAATCCCATTCAAACAATTCTGATCAAACACTCACCTACATTTATCTCATCATGTAGATTTTTCTGACCCCCTTTTAGATTCCATGAAGTCAAATATGTTTCTATTCCCATATTCACACACTATCATCTCAGCCTACAATACAACATACTTTTGATCCCAGAATCCCACAAAAACAATTTGGATTCCACAATCACACACACACACACACACACACACACCTCATCCAGAATCACAATACACTCCTCTGATCCTGAATTTCACACGTGTTTCTGATCCCATAGTAACTCACTCTCACTACTGATTTTACAATCACACACATGCCCACTTTTTATCCCAAAATCACATACACACAATTCTGATTAAACACTCTCACACAGTTTTTATCCCATCACACAAGCTTCTGGTCTGATATTCACACACAGTCTTCTGAATCCAAATGATAAACACACCTTCTTTTCCAATAATCACACACATCTGAGAGATCTGAGTGAGGTCACTTTCCTAATCATACTATCTCATATATGATCTTTGGATCCCAGAATCATTTCTGATCCTAAAATCATACTTGCATATTTCAGGTTCCACAATTTTACATATGATTTTGTTCCCACAATCATCACATACATGCACATGCACACACACACATACACACACATTGAAATCATATATATTCTTCTGAGCCTACCAACATACTCTTCTAATTGCACATTTTCATATTCAAGTATTTAATCTCCAAAATCACACATATTTCTAATCCAAAAATATATATGCTTATGATTTCACAATCATAAATACACATATGATGTCACAATAACAATATATGCTTCCAATCTCACTTCTTCACATTCATTCTTCTTATCCTGTCACCATACACTTCCAATTTTAAAATCATACACATTGAAGATCCTACACTCTCACACATCACACTTTTGAGCCTCAAATCACACATACTTCTTATCCCACATTCATAGACACTCATACTTCTGATCCTCAATTACATATATTTCTGATATTAAAATTACCCATATATTTCAGATTCCACAATTTATGCACACTTCTGCTTCCAGATTCTCCCTCCCTCTCTCTCCTTCCCTCTCTCTCTCTCCTTCTCTCTCTCTCTCTCTCTCTCTCTCTCTCTCTCTCTCTCTCTCTCTCACACACACACACACACACACACAAATTTATTGTAAAAAACTAATTTTACATTCATTGTTAAGTTTTTATTTCCAAATTCTATTTCTTTCTTCTACCCTCCTTAAGATAAGTAATCCGATATATATGCAACCATGTAAAACATTTCCATCTTGTCATTTTGTTGAGAGAAAAAAAAATTTGAACACAACAAAAAAGAAAATTAAAAATAGTTTGCTTCCATCTGTATTCATACAGCATCAGTTCTTTCTCTAGCAGTAAATGATATTCTTCATCATAAGATCCTTGAGATTGTCTTGGATCATTATAACTAAGAATAGTTAAGATATTTACAATTGTTCATTATATAATCATGCTGTTACTGTGTACAATGTCACTTCACTTGGTTTCAGTTCACATAAGTCTTTTCCTGAAATCACCCTGCTTGTCATTTCTTATAGTACAATAATATTTCATTACAATTATATATCATAGTTTTTCAGCCATTCCCCAACTATGGATATGCCCTCCATTTCTAATTCTTAGCTGCTACAAAGACCTATTATAATTTTTTAAAACAAATAATGTTTTTTTTCTTCTTGTCTTTTAGAGATATAGAACTAGTAATAATATTGCTGGATCAAAGGGTATACAGTTAGAGATTGCTCTTCAGAATGGTTATATCAGTTTACAACTCCAAAAATAATCCCAGTTCTCCACATCCCTTCCAAAATTTCTTTTCTGTCATATTAGCCAATCGATAAGTGTGAGGTGGTACTTCAGAATTGTTTTAATTTGCATTTCTCTAATCAATAGTGATTTAGAGAAATTTTTCATATGACTATAGTAATCTCCCTCCCTCCCTCTCTTCTTCTCTCCCTCCCTTCCCTCCCCTTTTACTCTTCCTCTCCCTTCCCTCTTCCCCCTCTCTTTCTCCCTCCTTTCCTCCCTTCTTCCTTTCCTGCCTCCCTCCCTTCTTTCCTCCCTTCTTCCTTCCTTTCTTCCCTGCCTCCCTTCTTTCCTTTCTCTCTCTCTCTCTCTCTCTCTCTCTCTCTCTCTCTCTCTCTCTCT
>JAJPUD010009675.1:38991-56031 GCA_023553655.1 Myrmecobius fasciatus | reverse complement strand
TTTTTGTAGTGGCTAGAAACTGGAAACTGAAGGGATGCCCATCAATTGGAGAGTGGCTGAATAAATTATGGTATATGAATGTTATGGAATATTATTGTTCTGTAAGAAATGACCAGCAGGACGATTTCAGAGAGGCCTGGCGAGACTTGCATGACCTGATGCTGAGTGAAATGAACAGAACCAGGAGATCATTATACACAGCAACAACAATAATACATTATGATCAACTCTGATGGGCATGGCTCTCTGCAACAAAGAATTGCCATATACACCCAGAGAGAGGTATATGAAATGTGGACCACAACGTAACATTTTCATGCTCTCTGTTGATGTTTGCTTGCATTGTGTTTCCTTTCTCTGATTTTCTTTTTTTCTTGTAGATAGGATTTTTCTTGCACAACTTGTCAAGTATTTCAACATTATTAACATGTAGTGGACTTCCTGCCATCTAGGGGAGGGAAGGGAACTGGGGGTAAAATTTGTAACGGAAAGTTTTGTACAGATCAATGCTGAGGAACTACCCATACATATGTTATACAAATAAAAAGCTTTAATTTTAAAAAAAGTATGTGTGTATGATCGTGAGATCAGTCTATCATGTGATTCTGGGACAAGGAATTGCATGTGTATATATGTGTAACAGCAACTGACCATATCCTATCTAACTGAGAATTCCATCAGGAATACATACAGACCATAACCAAGACAAACTTGAGCATGGTAGCTGAATGAAATCAATTTGCCATACTTTGAACAGTGAAGAGGGCCAGGAAAAGTGCCCAGCTAGCGACTTAAGTAGTTTGGACATATTATGTAGGTGGTTAGGGCTCCCAATGAAATCTTCCCCATCAGTATTTGTGAGCCAAGGAGATGAGTTTATCTGAGGTTAGTGATTAATTGAATGTAAATGTTCTGTCATGAAAAAAGACAGGGAGTCAGATAGCATAAATTTATTTGCTCCACAGTCCTGTGGTAGAATGCTTATGGTGCCCTTCTTTTCCCAAGGGGCTTAGAGCTAACTGCAACATTGTTTCTTGGGCAAGAGTAATCTCTTCAAGCCTTAAGAGAGGTAAAAAGGAAATTCTAGTGAGAATGTTCAACGAAACTCCAATGGGAACTGAAGAGCTGACCCTAGCTTGCTTAGCATGGCAGTCAACCAATGCATTGCAATGGCTATGATCAGAGACTTCCTTCTCATGCCCAGAGATCTTAACAACAGCAATGGCTTTTGATGAACAATTTTATAACCAAGCAACATCTGCTTGGTTTCCTATAAGTTGCCATAAAAATGCCAGAACCCCTCTGTGCCTTCCATAGCACCCCAAAATCATGTACCATCAAAAGCAAAAATCCCAGGGGATAGGTGGTATTCAGGTCTCCCTCACTATTCAGTCCAGCTGTAGTGGGGAGTGGGCTTGGGTGCTTACCTAACGATGCTTGTCGCCCCAACGACACTTCGGGTGTCTCCGGATCAGACAGAGTAGTCAGACACCACAGTGGAGCTTCAAGGCACTTTATTCAGGATTACAAGGCGCGCTCTCTCCCATCCCCTCTTTCTGCTTCCTTTATAGTCCTTATTGTGTCCCCGTGCTGTGCCCTAGTAACAGGTTTGGATTGCGGCAGAGACCTTGGTAAATGTGTGCACTCGATGCTCAATCTAGTGTGTCGACAGGACGCGCCCGCACCTGTGACCAGTCTCGCAGAGTATACACAAAAGAGGCCTCAATGACCACTTTCCTCCTGGCTAGCAGCGTTGCCACGTTAACGCAGTAAGTCCCAAAAGGTCACATTCTTTCCTATTTTGCACTTCTGCACACAATGCGCTGATTCCTAACAATGTTCATTCTCTGTTATCAATATATTTATCATCCCAACAACTCCCCCTTTTTGTTTTGTGGGGAGGGGGTGCCAGTCCGCTAATACAGTGGCGCATCGAGGATACAAGGCACTTCAACAGACAAGGTAGGGGGATCCGCCAGGGCTCCCCAAGTCCATTGTCCTTGTCCATCCTGACTTCTCTTTCTTGCCGACGTCAAGATTGTCCAATTTTTTCCCATAGAGGGTGTTGGCAGGTTGGAGAAGAGTGTGAGAAGGGCCAGGCCCTGACAGAGCCACCACATATTCTTCCTCCATCCCTTTCTTTCTGGAGTTGATGATCTTTTGCCTTCTCTTCTTTCTCTTCTGTTTCTGGGTGGTCCAGGAGTCGCAGGGAGCAATCAGCACCCACTGTCCTGATCCATCGTGATCTGGAATGATATAAGCATATCCCATCCCCCCCTTTTGTACTGTCCCCGGTCCCTTCCACGTCCCATCCATTCTATCCTTCCACAGTGCCCGCCAATGCATCTCATACAGCCTGTGAAACCTGGTTTTGGGGCATAGCGAAAAAGCACAAAGCAGGGGTTAGCATATCACTCGCTGAAAACTGAAGAAAATTTAGAGTGCATATAGCAGTATTTAATTGAGTTTGGGACAATCGTCCTTTCCCCCATCACCTCCTTCCCCTTTTTATTTTATGAGAACAGTTTTCAGCGAGCGATGAGCGCGTTCCACCATAGCCTGACCTGTTGGATTATAAGGAATACCAGTTACATGACGAACCCCAAATTTGTTCAAGAAAAGAGCAAATCTTTTAGAGGTATATGCAGGACCATTGTCAGTCTTGAGGCAGGAAGGGGGCCCTGCAAAGGAAAAACAGTGAAGCAAGTGGGAGATGCGCCGGGTTGGACAGTCGCCCACAAAAACCTGGAAAAGGTATCTACAGTAACATGAATTAGCCGTTTGCCCCAATGTGTGATGTCCATTTGCCAGAGAGCGTTGGGACGGTCACCTGGAGGATTCTGTGGAGGAGGACCTGATGGGGGGAGGGGAACAGAGCGCATATTATGCACCTGCGGATCAATATAGTTGCTGCTTCTTTATTGAGGCATAAAGCAATCTAAGGGATCTAGCTGACAGATGAAACTTATCATGGGCGGCCTGTGCTTCAGAATTAAGACTGCATCCTGGGGAGAGGAGTATAGTAAGGCATCTGCTGCAAAGACAGGACCAAGACCGTCAGTGTGAGAACGTACACGCATAAAGAACACAGGAAAAGACCAGTTTAGCAACATCGTTTGGGCCACCTGAAGAAGGGCTGTGATGGAGGTGTTCCTGTCCTCAATAAAGACAGAAGGTAAGCGAAGAAGGGCTTGTACCGCCTGTGCACTGTCTGATACAATGTTGCAGGCCTGTCGGAAAAATTCTAGAGCTTTAATTATATCAAATCGTTCATTCTTTGGAGTGGGATTATAAGGAGTCTGGAGAATCCACTGTCCATTGGTATCAGCACAAAACACCATGGATTTCCCAGACTTTGTAGCATCAGTAAATGCAGTGGGGCCTTCCAGGGGTTCTGTGGGTATTACTTTGGGTGGGACCCATAGCAGGGACCATCACAGACATGCATGAACCGTACAGTGGTTGCTATAGTGGCCCATAATGAATGATCTTGTGCCATAGCAAGAATGTGGCTCTCAGGTGGAAGGGCAGGCACTGTGGGATAAGTGCCATTCAGCCATAATGTCCTCTGAGGCAAGCAAGAGATCATCCATATAATGAATGATCAGAGCCTTAGGAAATTCATGCCTGACTGGCTGCAAAACTTTATCAACATACCACTGGCACAACGTAGGACTATTCTGCATTCCCTGCGGTAAGACTTTCCAATGGAACCTTAAAGAGGGTGTGCTCCAATTAATGGCGGGCACCGGGAAAGTGAATTTTTCATAATCATCTGGGTGCAACGGGATAGAATAAAAACAGTCCTTAATGTCTAACACAACTATATGCATGTTTCTAGGGATCACAGAAGGGCAGGGAAGTCCTGGCTGAAGTGCCCCCATAGGTTCCATTATAGCATTGACCCCTCTCAAATCAATCAGCATTCTAAACTTCCCTGAGTTTTTCTTAATTACAAAAACAGGACTATTATAAGGACTAAAAGTCTTTTCAATATGGCCAGGCTGCAGTTGCTGCTGCACGATATCATGTAAAGCCTGTAATTTCTCTTTCCTTAGGGGCCACTGCTCTACCTATAAAGGCGTTTTTGTTTTCCACTTCAAGGATGGCGGTTGGATTGTACGAACAGTGGCCCCTATCCATTTGGGTTCTAATGAGACGCCCAATGCCTTCAGTATATCCCTTCCCCACAATGAGTTCCGTAGTCCCTGAACGATGAGAGATTGGAACGTTCCCTGTTTTTCATCTGCACTCCAAGTCAGAGGATGTGCAGCTTGCCAGGCCCCTGTCAGGGGAATGCCAGGTGCTATGGTGGCCCATGTAGGGGGCCAATCTATTGCTCTTATCACCGAGCTATCAGGTGATACCCTCAAAGGGGACTCCCTGAATGTTTAAGTGTACATGGGTTTAGCATATTTAATATGTTGACAAAGGTTCGCTTCTCTCTCACTACCTAAGGGTCTCTTCAGGGGAATGTAATGCCCAACAGGTTGATCAGGAAGGATAGTGACAGAATGAGCATGTGGGTTAGTGATCAATATTTGGCTTGCAGGCTGTGACAAAACTATAATATGGACAATACCCGGAACATATATAGAGTGTCCCAAAATAAGACACGGAAAAGGGACTGGATATATCTCCACAGGGGCTGTGCTCCATGGGTCAATATGGAGGCCCACCTTGGCCACTACCAAAAATGCACTTTGTTGCAGGCCTGTTGATACTGCACCTCGAAAGGAGTTTCTGCAGGTGGGGAATATAGGGCTAAGTACTGAAATCTTGGGGTGAGGGAGAAGATACACTCCTAACCCCTTTCTTCTGCTTTTTTTATTTTTTGCTGAGGCAATTGGGGTTAAGTAACTTGCCCAGGATCATATAGCTAGTATTAAATGTCTGAGGCCAGATTTGAACTCAGGTCCTCCTGATGTCAGGGCAAGTGCTCTTTCCACTGCACCACCTAGTTGCCCTCTCTTCTGCTTTTTTTTTGCTGGTGACTAAGATATAAAACCATAATTAGAGTTTCCATTTTAGATTTATCATCCATGAGGTTAGCCTAATATCTAAAAGCTGCATCCATATGAGCTTCTATCTTTGAAGTTTGCCATCCCACATTTCCATTTATCAAGTCATTTAGGTTTTTCTGAAAGCCATCAGTGAGCAAGGAATTAAAAATAAGATGACTAGTGGGCTCAGCATGACAGGCCAGAATACAAATCAAAAGCTTGAACAAAATGGTCAAAAAATTGATAGAATAACTCCTGGGTTCTTGCTGAAAGGTTCTGATCTTGGCCCAATAAATAGGCTTTGGACAGGTACAAGGAGAGCCTTGCCAACCTTTTCTGCTCTTGAAAATGAGCCTGTGAGGATTGAAATTTAAATTTTTCTTTTAATGGATTTTTCAAATCAGTCCCAATGAGCCAATTATCAACCTCCCAAGGTCCCATTACAGTCTCAACCAGTTGATATAGATCAGGCAGGCTAGGTTTATAGGTGGACAGGATTATCTCAAATTCCTTAGCAAACCCAAGAGGATCACAGGAAGATTCCTTCCCTATGGTCCTGAGTTCAGTTCTGGTTCATGGGCTAAATGAATAAATGGGAGTGTTAGAGCCAAGGCATCCTTTTCAATTGGAAAGGAAATTGGTGAGTGGGAATCACCAGAAGATTTTTTCATTATCAGTCTCAGAGTGCCCTCTCGTGGCCTTTTCATCATATGTTTTATTAGAGTCAAAAAGAGAATAGATATTTGAGAGAGGGACTGGTCAATACACTTCTGATTGTTCTGAAAAAAAGAGTTTGGACATTATATTGCAAGGCTCAAAGCAGGTTTTTAGCTTCATTCTTCTCTAATTTCATTTTACTTAATATTTCTTTTACTGAGGCCAGATTCCTTTCAGCCTCCCTCTTGGTGAGTTCTATTATATATTTTAGGAAGACGTTCCATTTGAGATATTTAATCTTCCTACCAGCATTATTAACACATTTCTTAAGATAATTTATTTTGCCCTAATCAAAAGTCCCCCAAATTGGCCAACAATGACAGGGATCATCTTTGGTTATTTTTGTCAGTTACCTAGATACCTATAACTTGCAGGACCATGTAGTTATAACATGTGTCTTGTTGTCAACCCTGGAGTTTTGGGGGAGGGAGGTATCCTTCTTAATTTAGATTATTTTTCCTCATGGTAAATGAACAACCATTTTTTGTTGTTGTTCTATTACTTCCTAGATAAGGAAACCAGAATTCAAGCCTGAGCTTACTTCTAGCCACCAAAACCCAATAGAAGCCAGTCTTAGTTAGACTATATTCTATCTGTTCAAAAGACAAGAGCAGTTCAAATCTAAATTTGCTCAACTAGTGAAACACACATGTATGCACGTGCACATACACACACACACACACACACACACACACACACAGAGTCTTACCTAAGAGCTCTCTGAAATCAGAGTTCTTCCTCCCCATAGCCACAATCTGATTTCTCTTGTAATAATGAACTCAACTAAAAAAGATGGGGAGTCCAGAATTTGAGCAGAAGTCATATTCACCAAACTAGAGATTAGAGACAGGAAGGATTTAATGGAACAGTGCTGGTACCTAGCCCCACTTCTGGAAAACCTCTGATCAGTTCAAATCATTTTCTCTCTGATATCAATACTATTAATCAGAAATCACAACTACAAAGGTCATGAATAAAATCAGCTAATTATAAAAGAAAAAAAAGAGACATGCATGTTTTGGAACTCTATATACTAAGTACAGAGAAGTACAACAATGAAGAGAAAGTTTGGAGTATTTAAGTTATAGTAAAAAGGGGAAATCATAGGGGAGGAAAGGACTAATCCTCTACATGAAGAGATGGCTAAATCCATAGTCACCTCCCCAAGGCGAAAATGCTAGACCATGAAGATGTGATGATCTGCTTATCTATCAAAGTCCAGCTGCACCAGCAATTTATCAATTTAGTACAGACTGGCTGGTGTCTGCCCTGTAGCTGCTCCAACTCTCAGGGAAACTCTGAGAGTTTAGTCAGTGTGGAAAGTTACAAATCAATACAGTTCAGGATGGGCCGGCAGAGTGGGGATGAAAGGGGAAGGGGTTGGGAGACATTTGACTCATTCTGGGTGTCCTGAAAATAGAGTCCAGTGTTTCTGGAATATATGGCAACTCAAGAAAACAGTTTAAATTGTTTTCAGGTTCATATCCCTGACTTCTCTCTGGAGACACAGATAACCAGGGAGAGGATACATGGATAAACATTAACTTGGATGCCCCCAAAGAGGAGCAACTGGAGGCAGGAGACATTTAACAAAAAATAAAGATTAATAAACAGAAAACTAGGAAGAGACCCAATTTTTTATTAAAGCTTTTTATTTGCAAAACATATGCATGGGTAATTTTTCAACATTGACCCTTGCAAAGCTCTCCGTTACAAATTTTTCCCTCCTTCCCCCCACTCCCTCCCCTACATGGCAGGTAGTCTAATACATGTTAAATATGTTAAATTATATGACAAATCGAATATATGTATATATATTTATACAGTTATCTTGCTGTACAAAAAAAAATCGGATCTACGTGAAAAAAAAAAACCTGAGAAGAAAAACAAAATATAAGCAAACATCAACAGAAAGTGTGAAAATGCTATGTTGTGGTCCACACTCAGATCCCACAGGCCTCTCCCTGGGTGCATATGGCTTTCTTCCTCATTGAACAATTGGAACTGGTTTGAATCATCTCATTGTTGAAGAGAGTCATGTCCATCAGAATTGATATCATATAGTATCGTTGCCATGTATAATGATCTCCTAGTTCTGCTCACTTCACTCAGCATCAGTTCATGCACGTCTCTCCAGGCCTCTCTGAAATCGTCCTGCTGGTCGTTTCTTACAGAGCAATAATATTTCATAACATTCATATACCATAATTTATTCAGCCACTCTCCAACTGATGGGCATCCATTCAGTTTCCAGTTTCTAGCCACTACAAAAAGGGCTGCCACAAACATTCTTGCACATGTGGGGCCCTTTCCTTCCTTTATGATTTCTTTGGGATATAAGCCCAATAGAAATGCTGCTGGGTCAAAGGGTATGCACAGTTTGATAACTTTTTGAGCATAGCTCCAAATTGTTCTCCAGAATGGCTGTATCCGTTCACAGCTCCACCAACAATGCATCAGTGTCCCAGCCCTCCCACATCCCCTCCAACATTCATCATTAACTTTTCCTGTCATTTTAGCCAATCTGACAGGTGTGAAGTGGTACCTCAGGGTTGTCTTGATTTGCATTTCTCTGATCAACAGTGATTTGGAGCACCTTTTCATATGACTAGAAATGGTTTTAATTTCTTCATCTGAAAACTGTATGTTCATATCCTTTGACCATTTATTGATTGGAAAATGGCTTGAATAAGGGTCCCAATTCCATTTTCATATTGCAGAGAAGTAGGAAAACATCTTCCAGGGCTTAGATTTCTTAGATTGTAATGGACTTATTAACAAAAAAAAACATTGTTCACCCATCTAGGCAGAGGTTCTTTGCATCTCAGTCAAGGAATTGAGAACACAGCAGTTTTGCAAGACCACTCCTAAAAAACAATAAGAAGCTCCTCATGATCAGCTGAGATTAATTGAATGGCATTTATTGATTTAGCAACTTGTGCAGAAATATCCTGTAAGGCAGCCTCAAAAGACCATGACAAATCTATGAGCATAAAGGTAGGGGCAGCTAGGTGGCACAGTTGATAGAGCACCAGCCCTGAAGTCAGGAGGACCTGAGTTCAAATCTGATCTCAGACACTTAGCACATCCTAGCTGTGTGACCCTGGACAAGTCACTTAACCTCAATCGCCAAAGGGAAAAAAAAAGGAGAAGGTAAAGAAAAAGTTGGGCAAGTGGTAAAAATCACCATATGCTACCAGGATCTTGGGAATAACTGTCTTCTTGGAAAGCTGGCTGCTTCTGAGTCCACTAAAAGTGAATTTTGAGTCCTTCTCCAGATTAGGCAGTCCAATCAGGAGCAAAAATATTCTTTAGGTGTGAGAGATGAATCCACAACTCAACCCCTAGAAGTTTAGTAACTAACCATAAGTTTGTGAGAAGGACTTGGGACAGTCCCTTCTGCCAGGAAGGGCTCCAAGGAATCCTTTTTCAAATGGTGTTTCTATAGAACCGTCACCTGGCTGCAGGAGGTATTCAGTGAATAAAGGATCTGTAGGTTGAGAATGAGAAACAAGATAATGAATTTTCTTAATGACCTTGGTGAGACCTGACAATATGAATGAAGAAAATCTTTGGCAGCAATCAGGAACTCCCAAGGAAACAGGGTTTTGGGAATGGCCTAGAAATATTTCATGTGGGAATGCCAAAAGGACAGGCTCATAAATTAAGTAGGAATAGGATCTAGGCCAGGCCAAATGAAACTCCAGTTTATTTCACCTTTTGAGTCTTCAAAATGCCATTTATTCATCAAAGCCTGAGGACTGGGAGTAGTATACACAATGCAGATGTTGGGTTATACCAGGAGACTAGCAGATGAGATATAACTAAGCTAGTAAAATGGATACCCCATTACTATTTATTTCATGAGGAATCCCTCGGATAAGAACAGCCTTCTCAATGGGATTTGTCAATGGCCACTGCCATAGCCTGTACAACTAGAAATGCCTCTATGTATCAGGAATACATACAGAACAAACTGATATCCATTTGAGGACTGATATCCATCTGAATTAAGTCAATATAGCCATAATTTGAAGTTAAAGTCAAAATCATACTTTGAAAGATTAAAAAAAAAGAAAGATGCAGAGAGCAAGGGGAAGTATCCAACTGATGTTTGCACACATTGGGTTTGGGACACATGAGGTAGATTACATAGAAATTAAGTTAAGGCTGCCCAGAGAAATCTTCCCCACCAGCATTTGTGGGCCAAGGAGATCACTTTGTCTGGGAGCCAGTAATTAATTAATATAAATGTTCCATGATATAAAGAGACAGGGTGTAAAGTCTATTTGATCTTCACTGTGAAGAAGTCTTTATGATACCCTTCTTTTTCCAACTGAATTAGAGTTGACTGAAACATTGATCCTTGGGAAAGAATTCTTCAGGTATTAATACAGGTAAGAAAGAAGTTCCAATGAGAATGTCCTGTGAAACTCCAATAGAAACCAAGGAGCTAAGCACAGTTTGCTTAACATGGCAGTCAGCCAAGGCATCACAATGGCTATGATCAGTCTTGTTTATCCTGCCCAGGGATCTTAACTACAGCAATGACTTTTGGCAAAAAGCAAACAATTTAATAACTGAGCAACATCTGCTTAGTTTCCTATATGTTGCCCAAAAGATTACACAATCACAATGATTCCACAGCATCCCAAAGTCATGTGCCACCAAAAGTCAAATTCCTGGTAGGGTTGAAAGTGAAAGTAGGGGTGGTGAATAGAGGGCTAAATGATGAAATCCTTAAAAATGGATTAAAAACTCCTTAATCCTGTATTCTGTCTTTTGCAACTGATAATTCTATAACTTGAGTTTCCACTTTATATTTATCTTTGTGAGGGTAGCCTGATATCTAGAAACTGCATCCAAAAAAGCCACTCCTCTAAATCTTGCCATCCCAACATACGTCTTTTCATCAAGTCAATTAGGTCTTTTTGAAAACCATTAATAAGCAAAGAATTAAAAGTAAGGCAGCTAATGGGTTCAATGTGACTTAAGCCACGATTCAAATCAAAAGCTTGAACAAAATGGCCAAAAAATTGATAGAACAACTCTTAGGTTCTTGCTGAAAGGCTCTGATCTTGGCACAATAAACAGGCCTTGGGCAGGCAATAGAGATTGTTTCAAAGAGAACTTTGCCAACCCTTTCTGCTCTTGAAAATGAGTATGAAGACTGAGACTTAGAAATTTGTTCTAATGGATTTTTCCAGTCACCCTGAGCCAATTATCAATCCCCCAAAGTCCCACTGTAGCCTGAATTAGTTCATATAGGTCAGGCAGGCCAGGTTTATAGGTGGACAGGGTTATCTCAAATTCCTTAACAAATCCAAGAGGATCAGAGGAAGACTCTTTCTCATGGCCCTGAGTGCAGCTCTGGATCATGGGGCTAAATGAATAAATGGGAGTGTTAGAGCCAAGGCACTCCTTTTCAGTTTCAAAGAAAATTGGTGAATGGGAATCACCAGATCTTTCATTATCAATCTCAGAGTGCCCTCTCCTGGCTTTTTCATCATAGGTCTCATTAGAGTCAGGAAGAGGAAAATAGATATTTGGGGGAGGGACAAGCCGGATTTGACAAGTCCACATAATTCTTATTTCATGTTTTAAATTATAAATGCAATTTTGATTGCTCTAAGAAAGTTTGAACATGATCTTGCAAGGCTCAAAGCTTAACTTCTTTCTTCTCTAATTTCATTTTACCTAATTTTTTTTTTACTGAGGTCAGATTACTTTCAGCCTCTCTCTTGGTAGTTTATATTAGATATTTTTGGAGGGCATCCCATTTCAGATATTTGAACTTCCTACCAGCACTATCAACACATTTCTGAAGATAATTTATTTTTTCCCAATCAATAGCTTTCAGGACCATGTAATTGTAACATTTGGCTTATGGCTGGCCCTTTAACGTATCCTTCTTAGTAGTTAAGATGTTTCTTTACTCATGGTAAACCAAAAACCTTTGTTGTTGTTGTTGTTGTTTTATTACTTCCTAGCTAAAGAAGCCAAAACTCAAACCAGAACTTACTTCTTTCCACCAAAAACCTGGAGATGCCCTATGCTGGGTTGTCTCAGCTAAACTATACACTATCCATTCAAAAAACAAAAGCAGCTCAAATTTAGGTTTACTCAACTAGTGAAACGCGTGCATACATACACACACACACACACACACACACACACACACACACACCAAAGAACCTTACCTGAGAGCTCTCCCAAATCTAGGTCCTCCCTCCTCCCAATTGCAGACAATCTAATTTCTCTTGTAATAATGAACTCAATTGACCAAGACAGGAGTTCAGAATTTGAGCAAAGTGTTACACACCAAATCAGATCAGAGATAGGCAGAGTGATACCTAGCACCACCACTGGAAAGCTTCTGGTCAATTCAAATGACCTTCTCTTATCAAAGTCCCATTTCTAACACCAATTATTCTTAACTAGAAATTTCAACCAAAAAAGTCATTAATAAAAATGGTTTATTGTGGAAAATCTAAATAGGCAGAGCCAAGATGGCAGAGAGCAGACACGATTCTCTGTGACCTCCTCTGCCCTTCTCTCAAACCAACAGCAGATTAAGCCTCTAAACTGGTTTTGGAGTCAAAGAATCCACAAATATTTGGAGTACAACACATTCCCAGAAGTTTCCTTGGAAGAACTTCAGAACAGGTCTGTTTCAAATGGGCAGGGGGATGGAACAGTCTGCTGAGCCCAGACCAGGTGTGGAGAGACTGGGACAAAGAGCTGGGGGTCAGGTGGGGAGAGGGAATCAGATCGTTATAGCTTCCACACACCTGGGAATCTTCTGTGAGCCTCTTAGGCTACTCTATCCTGGTTGTAAGCAGGTGGTTTGGCAGATTTGCTACAAAAGGCAAATTGTAAACCACTGAGTTCTGAAAGAACAACAGACCTAGCCGCTATTACCCAGCACTGGAAATCAAGCAGCAGAACTGCCCCAAGGCAAATTAAAGCAGCTGCCACTCCTTTGCATTGAACAGACCTCAAGCCTTAAAAATGAAAAAAAAAAAAAAAACCTCTCACCACAAACAACTTTTAGGGAGAGAGAAAACAGATCTCAAATCCTGAGTTTCCTAAAGGCAAAACAACCCAAGATGAAGCCCCAAAGGGAGACATGAGTTGGTCCCCATTTCACAAGGCTTTCTTAGAAGATTGCAAGGATTTTAAAAGAATTAGAAGAAAAATGGGGAAATGAAATGAGATCATTGAAAAAAAGGAATGGAAAAAAACCTATAATGCCCAACAAGAGATATGAAAAAGATAACAATTCACTGAAAAACAAAATTTGTGGAATGTGGAATTTGTGGGGAAAAAATTGGAAAAGAGACCAATGAACAAAAAAATTTAATTGGCCAAATACAAAGGAGCTTAAAAAGGTAACTGAAGAAAATAATATACTAAAAATTAGAGTTGAACAAATGGAAGTGAATGACTCAATAAGACTTCAAGAATCAATCAAACAAAAGCAAAAAAATGAAAAAAAATAGAACATATGAAATATCTCCTAGGAAAAGTAATTGACATGGAAAATAGACCTAGGAGAGACAATCTAAAAATTATTGGACTTCCTGAAAGCCATGATGAAAAAAACAAACAAACAAACAAAAAAAAAAAAAACCTAGACACTATCTTCCAGGAAATCATAAAAGAAAACTGCCCTGATATTTCAGAATCAGAAAGTAAAATAGCCATCAAAAGAATTCACCAATCACCTCCTGAAAGAGATTCCAAAATTAAATCCCCAAGGAATATTGCGGCTAAATTTCAGACCTATTGCATCAAGGAAAAGATATTGCAAGCAGCCAGAAAATAACAATTTAAATACTTAGGAGCCACCATTAGGATTACCTAGGACCTAGCAGCTTCCACTTTAAAGGATCAAAGTGCCTGGAATCTGATATTCCAACAGGCAAAGGAACTTGGATTACAGCCAAGAATAAGCTATCCAGCTAAAATGAGCATTATTGTTCAGAAAAGAAGATGGACATTCAATGATATAGGTGAATTCCATCTATTTCTAATGAAAAGACAAAAACTGAACAAAAAATTTGATCTCCAAACACAAAACTCAAGAGAAGCATAAAAAGGTAAGAAAGAACTCTTGAGAACAATATTTCTGTTATGAGTATACTTAGAGAATGTGAGTATAATTTGATTTTATTTTGATAATATGAAAAAGAAACTAAAGGTGGAAAGAAGATTATACTGGAAAAAAAGAAAAAGGAGGTAAAATAAGAGAAATTACATCTCATGAAGAGGCAAAGAAAACCTGTTATAATTGAGGGAAAGAAAGGAGGGGGATGAGCATTGTGTGAATCTTACTCTCATCAGATTGGTCTCTAAAAGAGTATATCAGACATATTTGATTTCACAGAGAAACTTGTCTCATCTTATAGGGAAGTGGGAGGGAAATGGGGAAAAGAAAGGGAAAGATTAATGGAAGGGAAAACAGAAGTATTAGGGGAAAGGTGGAAAAAAGGGCGAGAAACTCTAAAGGAAGAGGACTGTTTGAGGGAAGAAGTCATCAAAAGCAAAATACTAGGGAGGAGGGAAGGGAGAAAGGAAAGAGAAAAGCATAACAGGGCAAATAAGATGGCAGGAAATACAGAATTAGTTATTTTAACTGTGAATGTGAATGGGATGAACTCTCCCATAAAATGGAAGTGGATAGCAGACTAGATTAAAAACCAGAATCTTACAATATGTTGCTTACAAGAAATACATTTAAAGCAGAGTGATACATACAGAGTAAAGGGCTGGCGCAAAATCTATTATGCTTCAGGTGAAGTAAAAATGCAATCCTGATCTCAGATCAAGTAAAAGCAAAGATAGATCTAATTAAAAGAGATAAGGAAGGAAACCATATTTTACTAAAGGGTACCATAGATAATGAAGCAATATCAATACTGAACATATATGTACCAGAAGAAATAGACAGTGAAACTATACTAGTGGGGGATCTCAACCTTGCTGTCTCAGAACTAGATGAATCGAACCACAAAATAAATAAGAAAGAAGTTAAGGAGATAAACAAAATGTTTTTTTAAAAAAGTTAGGTATGATAAATCTTTGGAGAAAACTGAATGGAGACAGAAAGCAGTTTACTTTTTTCTCACCAGTTCATGGAACTTATACAAAAATTGACCATGTGTTAGGGCATCTCCAAATCAAATGCAAAAAGGCAGAAAAATAAATGCATTTTTTTAGATCATGATGTAATAAAAATCACATGCAGTATAAGGCCCGGAGAAAATAGACCAAAAGTTAATTGGAAATTAAATAATCTAATCCTAAAGAATGAATGGGTGAAACAGCAAATCATAGACACAATCCAATTTCATCCAAGAGATTGACAATAATAAGACAACATACCAAAATTTGTGGGATACAGCCAAAGTGGTTATAAGGGGAAATTTTATATCTCTATATGCTTACTTGCCTAAAATAGAGAAAGAGAAGATCAATGAATTGGGCTTACAACTAAAAAAGCTAGATAAAGAACAAATCAAAAACCCTCAATTAAATATCAAATTGGAAATTCTGAAAATAAAAGGGGAGATTAATAAAATTGAAAATAAGAAAACTATTGAATTAATAAATAAAACTAAGAGTTGGTTTTATGAATAAAACAACAAAATAGATAAACCTTTAGTTAATTTGATTTAGAAAAAGGAAAGAAGAAAATCAAATTGTTAGTCTCAAAAATAAAAACAGAGAACTTTCCACCAAGAAGAGGAAATTAGAGCAATAATTAGGAGTTGCTTTGCCCAACTATATGCCAATAAATCTGATAATCTGGGTGAAATGGAGGATTATCTACAAAAATATAGACTGCCCAGGTTAACAGAAAAAGAAATAAATTATTTACATAGTCCCATTTTAGAAAAAAGAAATTAAACAAGCTATTAATCAACTCCCTAAGAAAAAATCTCCAGAGCCAGATGGATTTACATGTGAATTCTACCAAACATTCAAAAAATAATTAATTCCAATACTATATAAACTAATTGAAAAAACAGGGAAAGAAGGACTTCTATGAAATTCCTTTTATGACACAGATATGATTCTGATAGCTAAACCAAGGAGGTGAAAACAGAAAGAAAGATATAGACCAATTTCCCTAATGAATATTGATACAAATCTTAAATAAAATAGTAACAACGAGATTATAGAAAATCATCCCCAAGATAATACACTATGACCAAGTAGGATTTATACCAGGAACGCAGGGATGGTTCAATATTAGGAAAACTATCAGCATAATCGACTATAGTAATAACCAAACTAACAAAAATTCTATGATTATCTCAATAGATGCCGAAAAAGCATTTGATAAAATCCAACACCTATTCCTATTAAAAACACTAGAGAGTATAAGAATAAATGGACTTTTCCTTAAAATGATCAGTAGCATCTATTTAAAACCATCAGCAAGTATCATATGTAACAGGGACAAACTAGAACCATTCCCAATAAGATCAGGAGTGAAACAAGGCTGTATTAGAAATTTTAGCTTTAGCAATAAGAGAAGAAAAAGAGATTAAAGAAATTGGAGTAGGTCTTGAGGAAACCCAATTATCACTCTTCACAGATGATATGATGGTATACTTAGAGAACCCTAGAGAATCAACTAAAAAACTACTAGAAATAATTCAAACTTTAGCAAAGTTGCAGGATACAAAATAAATCCATATAAATCATCAGCATTTTTATATATTACTACCAAAGTCCAGCAGCAAGAGATACAAAAACAAATTCAATTCTAAATAACTGTCAATAGCATAAATTATTTGGGAATCTATCTGCCAAGCGAAAGTCAGGAACTATACAAACTAAACTACAAAGCACTTTTCACACAAATAAAGTCAGACCTAATCAGTTGGGAAAATATCAAGTGCTCATGGGTAAGCCAAGCAAATATAATAAAAATGATAATACTACCTAAATTAATCTACTTATTTAGTGCCATACCAATCAAATTTCCAAGAAATTATTTTACAGATCTAGAAAAAATAGCAGCAAAGTTCATTTGGAAGAACAAAAGGTCAAGAATTTCAAGGGAATTAATGAAAAAAAATGCTAATGAAGGTGGCCTAGTTGTGCCAGACCTAAAACTATATTATAAAGCAGAGATCGTCAGAACCATTTGGTACTGGCTAAGAAATAGAGTAGTCGATCAGTGGCATAGATTAGGATCACAGGACAAAATAGGCAATGATTACAGTAATCTAGTGCTTGATAAACCCAAAGACCCCAGATTTTGGGATAAAAATTCACTATTTGACAAAAACTGCTGGGACAATTG
>JAJPUD010009675.1:14422-33991 GCA_023553655.1 Myrmecobius fasciatus | reverse complement strand
GAAGAAGAGGAAAAGGAGGTAAAATAAGGGAAATTACATCACATGTAGAGGCAAAGAAAACCTATAATGATTGAGGGGAAAAAAGGGAGGGGAATGAGAATTGGGATAATCTCCATCTCATCAGATTTGGCTCTGAGGGAATAATAGACGTACTTATAAGGAAACAGGAGGGAAAGGGGGAAAAAAGGGGGTGAGTTAACACAGTTAACAAATTGGTAAACTAAGGTAATGGCTTAAGGACTGTACAGCTAACAATTTTCTGATCCATGCATTTTCCTAACACTTTGTCTTAATGCCAAATAATAAAAATAAATTCTGATTTATTAAAAGCATCTTATTAGGAGAAACATATTTCATTTAACATAAGATCAGAATAAATTCAATTATACCTGAATCTATTTTCAAATGATATTATAAGGTATCTCAATTTATCATTTTGATTATGTAGCATTATATTTTACACAACAGCTATTTATTTCCAAGCATTTCATATTGTGGGGATTGTAACTTCCAGCCAATCCACTATCAAAGATTTTTAAAGTGGAATTGATACTCAGTTTTAATATCCCAATTATGAAATTTTATCTGGAATAGTCTATACTGAAGTTACATTTTTACCAAAGTCATAAATTCCATTCTTAAAAGATTTAGTTTTTCTTTAAAAGTTGAATAAGAGATAGATAACTGTTAGAGGTTTAGTCAGATATTTGACTATGTGAACTTAAAAGAATGTCATGATTTCATTAGATTCTAATGAATGTATTTTTAGATCAGGATGAACTTTAAGCTATTTTTGAGAAGAAATAATACTAGGAAAGATTGTTAAGTAAAATCTTTTTTGTGACTTTTTAGAAGGCATGATAAATTATATTTGTTAATTCATTGATTATAGAAACACAAGAGCAATTTTTCACACACCCACACTTTGGAACACACTCAAACACATATACACACATTTCTTATCTCATAATCATACAAACACACACACAAATTTTGATCCAAAAATCACACACACCCACACACAAATTTCTAATCACATAAAGTCATTTCTGACCCAGTAGTCGCACACTCACACTTGTGATCCCAAAATCACATATTCTCACACACACACACTACACACACACACACACACACACACACACACACACACATACATACACCTTATTCTACCATTACCCAGATTTCTGATCCAACAATCATGCAATCCATACTTCTCATCCCAACATCATACACTCATACCTGTGATCCCGAAACCATACACACACATACACACACATACACACTTTTGATCTCACAATCATGTGCACACTTCTAATCCCAAATCACACAATCACAGAAACACACTCCTGATTTCACAAACTCAAATACATTCTTCATATACCACATTCATATATTCACACTCCTGATACCAAAATTAAACACAACCTTGTGATCTTACCACTAGACATACACCCTTCTGATCAAACACTCACACAAATTTCTTTTACCAGTATCAGAAATTTCTGACTTCAAAATCATACACATCTTAGAGATCCCACAATAAAGATACTTTTTACGCCATACACACTGACATACACACACACATTTCTGATCTCACAATCATACACACACTTCTGATCCCAAAATCACACACAAGCTTCTGATTCTGCAATGATATGCAATACTGATCACACATTCACACACTTCTTTTTCCACAATCGCTCAGATTTCTGAACCCATAGATAAACTCACATACTTCCTATCCTGAAATCACAGATATTTCTCATCCCATATTCATACACGTAAGACCACACAGATGCTTCTGATCCCCCAATCTCACTCTCACACTTTTTATCCCACAGTGACACACTGATGCTTCTGATCATACACACACACATACTTCTGATTTCACATTCACACATATTTCTGATCCCACATTCATATACATATACATTTTGAATATCACAATCATAAATACATTTCTTATTCCAAAGTTATGTGTTCACATTTCTGATCCCAATATCACACACGTGCCTCTTTTAAACATTCCCACAATCCCACATACTTCTGATCTCACAATCATACCTACAGATTTCTGATCCTACATCAAAAATATGACAGACTTCTCTCACAAACACACAATTTTTATTTCACAGTCACACAAACACTTCTGACATTAAAATTTCAAACCCACATTTTTAATCCTATAGTTATAGACTCCATTCTGTTCTCAAAATTATATACAAGTTTCTGATCACACAATGATATATACTTCTGATGACACATTCACATGCTGCTTTTTCAACAGTCACACAGACTTCTGAACTCACAATCATAAGCACATACTTTAGATCTCCCAGTCACAGACACTTCTGATTCCACAAACACACAATTTTGATTACACAAAGGTGCTTCTGATCTGATAACTCATACCCATGCTTCTTTTTTGAAGTTTTTATTCATTTGACCTTAAATATAAAAAGATCAAAAACTCTAAAATATTCCATAGCACAACATAAAAACAGAATTCAGTATAAAATCATAAATTTCTGTTTCACACTCTTTACTTAAAAAAAACTATATAATAAAAACAACACATCATTTTCAAAGCTATCCTGCTTTTCTATTCTTCCAAGTTTTCTTTGTTCTCTGCATAATAATATACTTAAGTTGTTTAGCCATTTACCAATTGATAGACATCCTCTCAATCTCCAGTTCTTTGACACCACAAACAGGACTGCTATACCTTAAAACAGATTCTTTTCCTTTTTTCCCTAATCTCCAGGGAAACAGACCAAAGGGTACACAAAATTTCATAATTCCTTAGGAATAATTCCATTAGATACATTTAACACTCCACCAACAGTGAATGAGTATCCCAATTCTCCCACATTCCTTCTCACATTTGTTGCTTTAGTTTTCTAAATCATTTTAGCCAATCTTAGACGATCATCTCTCAAAATAGTTTTAATCTACATTTCTATAATCAACAGTGATTTAGAGCATTTTTATATTTGCTTAGTCTGAACAAGAGCAATTAATATTTTGTCAGTTGTTTAACTGTTTGTTTGAAGTATGTTTGTAATTATAAATATATGTATATGTATGTGCATATATATATGTATGTATATATATATATAATTGTGTCTTTTGGCAGATAGATGCCTAAGTATTTTATACTCTATGCAGTCATTTTGACTAGAATTTTTCTTTTTATCTCTTCTGAGGGATTTTGTTGTTAATATGTAGAAACATGGATGCTTTCTGTAGATTTATTTTATATCGTTTAGCCTTGCTAAAGCTATTGTTTTTATTATTTTTAAGTGGGTTCTCTAAGTATATCATCAAATCATCTGCAAGAATCTGGAAGTGACCATTTTAATTCATCATTGCCTATGTTTGTTCCTTCAATTTCTTTTCTTTTCTTATTCTATACCTAACAGTTCTAGTATAATATAGAATAATAGTGGTGATAAGGACCATCCTAATTATTGGAAAGGTTTCTAGCTTATCCCCAATGGAGATGATGCTTGTTCTTGATTTTAGAGAGACTATTCAGAAAAAAAGAAAAAGGTAAAGTAAAAGTTCCATAGTTTTTAAAGAAAAATTCCACTTATTACTTTGTTTTCTGGGTTTTTAGTAGAAATGGGTATTGTATTTTGTCAAAAGCTTTTTTGGCATATATGGATAGAATCATGATTTGTGTTTGTTTGTTATTGATGTGGTAAGCTGTAGTTTTTCTAATGTTGAACCAGCCTTAGATTTGTGGAATAAATCCCACCTGGTCATAGTGTATGATCTTTGTGATATATTGCCATAATCTCCTTGCTAGTAATATTTTTTGCAGCTACATTCAATAGAATAAATGGGCTGTAGTTTTCTTTCTCCCTTCCTACTTTTAGGTACCAAAACCATATTTGTGTCATAAAAAGAATTTAGTAGAACTTCTTTATTTTTCTTTTCAAATAGTTTATATGGTATTAGAATTGTCCTTTAAATGTTTCATAAAATTTGCTTGTAAAAACTATTGGTTCTTAGCATTTTGCACTAATTCACTTGTAAATTGTTCAGTTTCCTTTTTTATTGTTTTTTTTCTGATTATTATGTTCATTTTTATATACCCATTTCTTTATGAATCATGTTAAGAAAGAAAAATCAAAACAAAAGGGGAAAATCATGAAAGAAAAAGAAAAGAGAAGAAAAATAAAAGTGAAAATAACATGCATTGATTTATATTCAGTCTCCATAATTCTTTCTCTGTATATGAATAGCGTTTTCCATTCAAAGTTTATTGGGATTGCCTTGGATTACTGAACTGCTGAGAACCAAGTCTATCATAGTTGATCATTTCACAATCTTGCTGCTACTGTGTAGAAAGTATTCCTGACTTTGCTTGTTTTCTTCAGCATCAATTCAACATAAATCTTTCTAAACCTTTCTAAAATCAGCTTGTTTAACATTTTTATAGAATAATAATTTGCCATTACTTTCATATACTATAACTTATTCAGCCATTCCCTCAAATAATGGGCATCTACACATTTTCCAATTCTTTGTCACCACAAAAAGAGCTGCTACAAACATTTTTGCACACGTGGGTCCTTTTTCTTCCTTTATGATTTCCTTGAGATATTGATCCAGTAGTGGCATTGCTGGATCAAAGAGTATGCACAGTATGCCTTCTGAGCATAGTAGCTAATTGCTCTCCAGAATGACTGGATCATTTCACCAACAATACATTAGTTTTCCCACATCCCCTCCAAAATTTATCATTATCTTTCCCTGTTATCTTAGCCATTTTAAGAGATGTTAAGTGATACCTCAGAATTGTTTAAATTTGTATTTCTCTCATCAGTAGTGATTTAGAACATTTTAAAATATGACTATAGATGGCTTTAATTTTATCATCTAAAAAAATTGTCTGGAATGATTTGCATTCTTATACATATGTGATCATTTTATATTTTAGAAATAGTTATATATTTTAGAAATGAGGCCTTTGTCAGAAATACTATCTGAAATTTTTTTTCCCTGCTTTGTGCTTCCCTTATAATTTTGGCAATGTTGGTTTTGTTTATGCAATAACTTTTAAATTTAATGTAATAAGTTGTCCATTTTGCATTTCATAATCTCTTCTAGTTCTTCTTTAGCTATAAGTTCCTCCCTTCTCTAAAAATCAGATAGGTAAACTATCCCTTACTCTCCTAATTTGCCTATGGTATCATCCATTATGCCCAAATCAAATATCATTTTGACTTTATTTTGGCATATAGTGTGAAATATAAGTCTATGCTGAATTTCTGACATATTATTTTCATTTTCCCAGCAATTTTTGTGAAATAGTGAGTTCTTATCTCAAAAGCTGGCGTCTTGGGATTTATCAACTACTAGATTACTAGACTAGAGTACTAGTCATTGATTATTGTGTCATGTGTATCTAACCTATTCCACTGAGCTAACACTAGTTGGATTTCTTAGCCAGTATCAAATAGTTTTGATAACTTCTGCTTTAGTTTTAGATCTGGTGCTGCTAAGCCACTATCCTTTGTATTTTTTTTCCATTAATTCCCTGGATATTCTTGACCTTTGTTTTTCCAGATGAATTTTGTTATTATTTTTTATAGCTCTACAAAGTAATTTTTGGCAGTTTGATTGGTATGGCACTGAACAAGTAAACCAATTTAGATAGAATTGTTATCTTTATTATATCAGCTTAGCCTACCTATGAGCAATTGATACTTTTTCAATTGTTTAGATCTGACTTTATTTGTGTGAGAAGTGTTTTGTAATTATGTTCATATAGTTCCTAGGTTCATCTTGACAGGTAGACTTTCAAGTATTTTATCTTGTCTACAGCTGTTGGTCTTTGTTAGTAATATAGGTAGACACCCAAATATTTTATTTTGTCTACAGCTATTGGTCTTTGTTAGTAATATGTAGAAATTAGAAATTAGTAATATATAGAAATTCTTGTAGTTCAGGGTTTGGATTCTGTCTCAATAACAGCTATCTATGGTCAGAGCTCTTTTGCTTTTTTTGTTCATTTTTAGAGGTTGAGGTCTGCTTCTACGGTACAGGGGAGATTGTCCTGAACTTCCTGTACAGAGCAAAAAGGGCTTCTCACTGCCCTGGAACCAGTGTTGCAGGCTTCCACCCTGGGCCTCCTGCGCTGCACCTGTACTAGGCCTCATCCTCCCCTGCCCAAATGAGACAGACTTTTCCTGACGTCTCTCCAAGATAACTTCTGCTGGAAATTTGTTACACTCCAAATATTTGTGGGTTCTGTCACTCCAAATTCAATTCAGAGACTTGATCTAGTGTTGCTTCTGAGGGAATCCAGGAAAAGTTCAGACAAAGTCCTATATACTCTCTGTAATATTGAATCCACCATGGGTGCTGTATTTTGTCAAAAGTTTTTTCTGCATCTATTGGGATTATCATATGATTTCTATTAGTTTTGATATTAATTTAGTCAATTATGGCAATAGTTTTCCTGATATTGAACTAGCCCTACATTCCTGATATAAATCCCACTTGGTCATAGTGTATTATCCTGCTGATAAGTTACTGTGATCTCTTTACTAATATTTTATTTAAAATGTTTGCATCAATGTTCATTATGGAGATTGGTCTGTAATTTTCTTCCTCTGTTTTGACTCTTCTTGGTTTAGGTATCAGTACCAGATTTGTGTCATAAAAGGAATTTGGCAGAATTCCCTCTTTAACCTATTTTTCCAAATAGTTTACATATAGTATTGGAATTAATCATTCTTTAAATGTTTGGTAGAGTTGAGTGAAAGTCTCTTTCTTCAATGAAGATCCATTTCCTCCCCTGAAAAATGATGCTCAGTCTGTCTGGCTAGTTAATTCTTGGTTGTAATCCCAGGTCTTTTGCTTTCAGAATATAGTATTCCAGACTCTCTGATTCTTTATTGTGGAAGCTGCCAGATCCTGGGTAATCCTCACTGTTGCTCCTTGATACTTGACTTGCTTTAGTCTGGCAGCTTGCAGTATTTTTTCCTTGAGATTTTAATTCTGGAGTTTTGCAACAATGTTCCTTGGGGTTTTTCTTGTGGGATCTTTTTCCAGAGATGATCACTGGATTCTTTCAATGGCTAATTCCCCCTGGTTCTAGCATATCAGGACAGTTTTCCTTGATGATCTCTTGAAGAATGCTATCTAGGCTTTCTTTTGCTCATGGCCTTTAGGTAGACCAATATTTTTTAAATTGTCTCTCCTGGATGTGTTTTCCAAATCAGCTGTTTTTCCAATGAGGTATTTTACATTTTCTTCCATTTTTTTTCTTTTTTTTAAAATTTGTTTAACTGATTCTTGATGTCTCATATAATCATTAGCTTCCATTTTACCAGTTCTAGTTTTTAATGTGTAATTTTCTACAGTTAGCTTTTGTATTTCTTTTTCCATTTGATTAATTCTCCTTTTCAATGTTTTTTCAGTGGATTATTTTTTGCATTTAGCCAATTGCATTTTTCAAAGAATTGTTTTCTTCAGTCAATTTTTTTTCTTTCCTTTTTCCAAGCTGCTGACTCTCTCTTACATATTTCCTTTTTCTTTTCTTGTTTTTTTTTCCTGCCTCTCTTATTTGCCTTTTAAGATCTTTTAGGAGCACTTCCAAAAAGGCTTTTTGAGCTTGAGACCAATTCATGTCACTCTTTGAGACTTCTACTATGGGCATTTTGAACTCATCTGAGTTGATGTTTTGGTCTTCCCTGTCATCATAGTAGATTTCTATGGTTAAGGTTTTTTCTGTTTCTTGTTCATTTTTTTCTCTCTTTTTTTTCTCTTTTGTGCCTCGTATGGTTGAGCTCTGCTTCTGGGATAAAGGGGATGCTGTCCCAAACTTCCCATTTAGCTCTGAGCTTTGGCTTTGAACACAGGGGCCCCTTATGTTTGGTGTCTTGCTCATAGCAATGGGTAGCTCTATTTGCTTTCTCTAGGGAACAGCTGTTTTCCTGGGCTGGCAATTTGACTTCTGCACTGGAACTGAAGGCTGCCTCACTGGTCTACTCCACTACTGAGCCAGGAATGAGGGTCTCATTTGCTAATCTGTTGTGATTAAGACCTTCTCACTAACTTTCCCAATCACCATCTGAGCTGGGTTGAACACTTCTTTCACCTCAATAAGACTGATCTTTCTTGAATTTCTTCCAATCTATTTTGAACGAGAGAGTGATTTCATTTCATCAAATTCTTTTCAGAGCTTTGATCTCATGTGGTTTTCAAAGAAACTTGAAAAATTGCCCAGAGAGAATTTATAGAAGAACTCAAAAAAGATTTTTAAAACCAACTGAGAGACATTAAGGAAAAACTAAAAAGAAATAAAATAAAACCATCCAAGAAAAACAAAATCTTGGGGGAGGGGAAGGAAGTTAACCAAAAGTAGAAAAGGAGATACAAATTCTTTTTTTTTTAATTTTATTTTATTTGCATAACATATGTGTGGGTAATTCTTCAACAATAACCCTTACATAGCTTTCCGTTACAAATTTTTCCCCCCAACTCCCCACCCCTCCCCTAGATGGCAGGATATCCACTACATGTTAATTATGTTAAAATATTGGCAAATCGAATATATGTATACATATTTCCAAACTTATCATTGTTGTGCAAGAAAACTCTTATCTACACAAACGATATATCAGATAAAGGAAACACAATGTAAGCATACATCAATCAAGGAGTATGAGAATGTTATGTTGTGGTCCACATTTCGCATCCCTCTCTCTGGGTGTATATGGCTTTCTTCAGTGAACAATTGGAGGTGGTTTGAAACATTTCATTGTTGAAGAGAGCCATGTCCATCAGAATTAATCGTCATATAGTACTGTTGTTGCCGTGTATAATGAGGAGATACAAATTCTTAAAGACAAAAATAAGTCTTTGGAAATTAGAATTGTGCAAGGGGAAGCCAGTGAAGATATAAGAAACCAAGAAATAACAAAACAATATAAACAATGAAAAAAGAACAGAATGTGAAACATCTTACAAGAAAAACAACAGATCAAGAATAGAAAATATAAGAATAATTGATTTACCTGAAAACTGTGACCAAAAAAAAAGAACTTTGATATAATAATGAAGAAATAATCCAAGAAAATTGTCCTAGAGTAATAGAACATGAGGGAAAAGTAGAAAGAAAAAATTCATTGATCACCACCTCAGAGAGATCCTTTGTAGATAACACAAAGGAATATTATTGCCAAATTTTAAAAAACCCAGATCAAAGAGAAAATTTTGGGAAAAAAAAACAATTTGTAGCTGGAGCTATGATTAGAATTGCCTAGGATTTAACATCTCTAATAAAAGACTGCAGTTTTGGAATCATTTATATTAGCAATGAAAAGAGCAAAGCCTGCAGCCAAAATAGCATAGCCAGCAAAATTATGTATAATATTGAATGAAAAAAAAATGTATATTCAATGAACTTACAGACTTTTGGGACTTTCTTTCAACCAAACCCAAACTCAATAGAAAATTTAACATATAAAAGCCAACAAAAAAGATAATTTCAAGAAATTTAACATTGACTTAATATGTTTTTTACATGGAAATGTATATCATGTTTAAGACTGACATCAGCAACTGGGTAGCTCAAAAGAAAGATTGGGGCAGAGTTGAGCATGATTTGGCTCTAAAAAGCAAAACCACCTAGGAAAAAGATAAAAATAGTAATTACATTATACAAATGAGATACAGAGGAAGGATAGACACAGAAATATTAGATGGGGGAGAAGGGATCATAGTTCTGAAAACCTATCACACCAGGAATGGGTTAAATAGACAACACTACACATATATGCCATGAAGGGCATAGCAGAAATAAAGTGGGAGGGATAGGCAAAAGGGGAAGCAAAGAATGAGGGAAGAAGACAAGGGAGGGACCAATAGGTGCAAGAAGGTTAAGTAATAGCAAGGCAAATTAAGGAGCTGAATTAAGCAGAGAATTTAGCAGGGATAGGAAAAAACAAGTTATAGACAAACACTACAACAAAGATAAGGAGTGGAATTTATTTTTAAAAAAAAGTATGACTAGCAATCATTGATCTTTGACAAAGTCAAATTTAAAGACTCAAGCGAGAAATCTACATTATATGCCAGCCATATTGTTTTAGATGCATGTTTGAATTTGGGTAAATATGTGTGTGTATCTTGAATGTAGATATGTATACATGTTATTCTATGGTTTGTGTGTGTATACATATATGTATACATGTTAGAGTCTACCTCCTGAAATGAATTAAAGGGTGTGACAGGAGGCAGGCTGAGAGAGTCTCAGTTTGGGACTCTTCAAAGTTTATTGATCAGAGAGACAAATATATATACCTCAAATGCTCATAGGTTTGAAACAAAGTACACTCTTTTAAAATTCCTATAGCTCAACAAAATCTACTATGATGTAAATTATTAAACCCCTTAAGCCCTGGATCTTGGTTACCTAGACTTAGAAATAGTTGAGATATGCATCAGAGTAAAGTTTATTATACCATTGTCTCAGGTATCTTTCTCCCAAATACCCTTAGTCTCTTTATGGACATTCTTTTCTATCCTAAGTTCAAAGGTTTGCCTTTAATCCAAAGAGTAGTGTATGCATTTTGCTTCAGTCACTAGATTATTAATTTATTATATTGACAAGCAGTCTCTGCTATTTCAATATGAAAAGGGAGTTTTGGTGAGCCAAGTTACTGTAATATTCAAGATCTGGAATGGATTCTTACCTCCTGGCCCTCTACATATACATCTGTGGGTCTGTGGGTAAGTGTGAATGTGTATGGAAAGAGCAAGGAGTTTGGGTGTGTGTATAAATGTGTGTATGTATGTATGTATATGTAAATATATCTGTGCTTAATTATAATCTACTTGGGAGAGTTGAGGGGAAATAAAACAGGGAAAAAGAATACAATTTTAAAAGTGCACTGCAGAGAACAAAAAAACAACTTACAAGGAAGCAAAAGAAAGATGGACACTCATGAATATAATTTCTTCTACTCTTATATGTCTTTTTTATAAAGCTTTTTATTTACAAAACATATGAGTGACCTTTCAACATTTACCTTTGCAAAAAAACTTATTTTTCCCAAGCTTTTCCTTTCCTTCCCCCCACCCCCCACCCCCCACCCCTAGATGACAGGTAATCTAATACATGCTAGATAGGATAAATTACATGAGCAGTATGATAAATGTATAGATATGTATACAGTTATCTTACTGCACAAGAAACATCAGATCTAGAAAGAGAAGAAGAAAAAAACAACCTAAGAAGGAAAACAAAATGCATGGAAATATTCACAGAAAGCGGTAAAATGCTGTGTTGTGGTTCACTCTCAGTTCCCACAGGCCTCTCTCTGGATGTATATGACTACTATCTTCATCGCAGAACAACTGGTTTGAATCACATCATTGTTGAAGAGAACCATGTCCATCAAAATTGATCATCATATAGTCTTGTTGCTGTGTATTATATGTCTTTTCTTGAACTGGTAGTTTATTGTAATATATTTTGAATAGTTTGTTGTTATAGATTTTTAATCCTCCCTGATGTACTGCTGGGCACAACAATGTTCTATTCTCTTTTGTGTTGTTTTCCTTTTCTGTTTTTCTTTTTTCCATTCTGTTTTTTATATTACAATTTTTTTTGATATATCATTTGGTTTAGTATTGATATTTCTTCATTGTCTATGGTACCTTTTAGCAAAATATAGTTTCCCTATATTCCCAACATTATCTTTTTTAAATTAGATCTATTTTTTTTGCTTTTGTTTTGTCTTTGATCATGATTATCACCCCTGTATTTAATTTCAGCCAAAGCAGAATATATTCTGCTCCAATCCCTTATATATTAACCATTTCTTTTTGTTTCAGTTGTGTCTCTTGTAAAAAAGCATATTGCTTGCTTTTGATTTCTAATCCATTCTGCCATCCTCTTCCATTTTTATTATTGAGTTCGTTCCACTTAGAGTTATAGTTATGATTGCTATTTCCCTTCATTATATTCTCTACTAGGGTAGAGAATCTTTTTTATACCCAACCTTTCCACAAAATCTATTTTGCTTCTGACAAACTCTATTTTGCTTCTGTCTCCCTTAATCTACTCTCCCTCATCACTTTCTGTCTTCTCTTAATCCTTTCCCTTCTATTTCCTAATTGGATAAAAGGAATGTAAATATTACACATACACATATACACACATACCATAAATATATGTATATTCCAAACTTTGAACCAACAAGTTTACCCCATTGTAAAAAATCTTTGTTAAATGCCTTTTTTATGTGAAACAATTCCTTCCCTCTTTTTTCCCTGTGCATCTCTCTTTCTTACTCACTTTCTTTTGAGATTAACCCAACATAACAAAAACACATCTGTTTACTCTAAATATAGACTTTCTACCTGCCTAATGATTCTTATTTTTTTGTTCTCTGCAGTGCACTTCTATATTCTTAGGGGATATAAATAGATAAACATAGATAGACAGAGATACATACATACATACTATGTATATGTCACATTTTTCTATTTGGAAATATAAACAATTCAAGATTATTAAGTTCCTTATGATTTTCACTTACTCATTTTTTTTTATTTTTTGCTTGTGTCGTCATGTTTGAATGTCACATTTTATAATCATCTTTGATCTTTCTATCAAGAAGTCTTGAAACTTATCAGTGGTAACTACTAAATCTTGTGTGATCCTAATTGTGACTCTATCATATTTGAATTCTTTCTTTCTGAGTACTTTCAGTATTTCTTCTTGGATCTAGAGACTCTGGGATTTTGCTGTTATTCTTGGGGTTTTAATTTTGGTGTCTTTTTCAGAAGGTGATCTATGAATTCTTTTAACTTCTATTTTGTCCTCTAGTTCTTGATACCAAAGCAAGTTTCCTGTGTGATTTCTTGAAATTTGACATCTAGAATATTTTTTTTCAATTGTGGCTTTCAGGTAAGTCTGATAGCACTTAAATTGCCTCTCTATTTTCCAGGTCAATTGTTTTTCCTACGGGTTATTTCACATTTTCTTCTATTTTTTCATTCTTCTGAAATTGTCTTATTGTTTCTTGATATTTCACAGAATCATTAGCTTAAATTTGACTAATTCTATTTTTAAAGAAATTTTTACTAAGAAATTATTATTAAGAAAACATTTTTCTTCTCATTATTTGGACAATCCTATTTTTTAAGACTTTTTTCTTCAGTCTTTTTGTGCCTTTCATGTTTGATATTTTTCTTTTAGCAAGCTATTAATTCTCTTTTCATGCCTTTCTTGCATTGCTCTCATTTCTCATTGCTTCCATTTTTTTCCTCTATGACTTTTATTTTTTAAATCAATTTTGCTGTCTTTTTTAAATTCTTCTTTAACTCTTCCAGGAATTATTGTCAGGCTTTTGTCCAATTTGAATTTTTTTTTCTTTAGGCTTTGCTTGTGGATATTTTCAAATCATTATTCTGTGTTTATGCCTTAAATTTCCTTATTACCATATTAGTTTTTTATGATCAATTTTTTCCCTATTTTCCCTTTTACAGCCTCTTTTTTCCCCTTAAAAAGCAATCAAGATTAAGTGAATTGCCTGCAATCACTATTAGTAAGCATCTGAGGCCAGATTTGAAATCAGGTCCTCCTGACTCCGGGGTTGGTGATCTATTCTCTGTGCCACCTAACTGTGCTCCTCCCCCATTTTTCTTTTTTTTTTCCTGCTTCTTGACTGTGAGTTTTATGTTTGATTTGGACTCTGCTCTCCTGTGGGATTGAGGGGGATGTCTGTCCTGGTCTTCTGATTTGTATATCCTTTTACCCAAGCAGGACCTCTGCTTCTCCATGTCTCTTTTGGAAAATAACCTGTACTCACCTGTGACCTGCTCCCTTAAAACTATCAGCATTTCTCTCTTTCCTGGAAATAGATAGTGGGCAAAGGAGTTGCCACATGTACCTCATCCTGCAACCATTAAGCACAGGGGTTCTCATTATCTCTTCCTAACCAGGTGTTCAATCCCCTTATTATCCTGGGCTGAGTGCTGAATGCTCATGTGGCTGCTGCTTCAGTGACTGCTTCCAAGGCCCATAGCTTCCAAGGTGTCACCATTGAGGTGGAAGATGAATAAGTATGGGATTGCCAACAAAAGAGAAATTTACTAATTAATTAATTAATGCTCAGTAAAGGTCAAAAGGAAGCCAAGAGAAAATCGACCACTACCTTATGGGAATCTAATCCTCAGCCAATTAGAGCTCAATTCAAAGCCATCTCTGCTATTTAGCAGGGGAAAAAAAGATTTATTTATCCTTTTCTTCTACAGGCACTCTCACAAGCTAATTTGAATATCTGAGTCTAGTTTAGCAGTGTGAACCCTGCCAAAAGTGGAACAAGTACTCCACAATGCCCCATTTAAGTATGTTAATTTGTGTTAATTGAATTGAATTTGGTCCTTGCTTTCCATCACACTACCCTTCACTTATGCTCCCTCCCTGCTTCAGCAACTCTAATGAGGTTTTGTAGCAATAGTATCAGGTACCACTGTGATCACTGTAGTCATAGGCATGAGGTTAGCTCAATACAACTCGAATATTCATCTCAAGAAGGCCATGCTTGCTGTCAGCCCAAATTAGATACTGTCAACATCCTGGACACCATTACTGAAAGTCAGTGCACCCTTATTGTCATGGTTGTGGACCACCACAGTGCCCTGGACTTTCTGCTTTCTTAATGAGTCTATGTCCTGGGACATGAACCTTCTACTATATGCTGGTGGATTCATCCCATAAGTCTAGGAAACCACTCAAGGTATATAGCCAGTACTGGGAAAATGGGTAAAACATCTCAAGCATTTCCCCCACCACTATTAACTAAGTCAAAGACTTAGTCATTTGGTTCTCCTCTGGGAAAATGAGGAAAGTATCCATGAGGGAGCTTTGAAATCCTCTGCCTGTGATTTTTTTGACCATTCATCGAGAAGGTTATATAGCAATAGCCCAATCACCAACAGAACAACTATACAAGTTGCAAAATAATTTTTGAGGTGATTGAAGAAATGGAGGTAAACTGTGTATGGTAACAATATTTATGTAATCCTCTGACACTAGCATGCTATGAATTGGGTATGCTCCCAAATATGTAGGCAATTTTCAGACTCCCTTGCATTTTACCCTTGCCCTCTAGTTTCTGACCTGCCTGTTCCCATTCCTTTTCATACCCTACTCCTCATTATGTTCTTCTAGGAGGCTTTGGGAAGCACCTATGGTGACCAGCAAGGAAGCCATGATACCCAACTGACAGGTACAAAAGAATGTTCCCATGTATCATCTCCCTATATAATGCTATCAACATTTTAACCTTATTCAGTCCCTTATGATTTCTCCTTCATGTTTACTTTTTACGCTTTCTTTATTCTTGTGTTTGTATGTCAAATTTTCAATTCCTGTGTTTACATGTCAAATTTTTAGGCTATTCTAGAGCTTTGCCTTCTAGAATATCATTTCATGCTCTTCACTTATTTATAGTAGGGGATGACCAACTCTTGTGTGAACCTGATTGAGGCTCCTCAGTCCTAGAATTCTTTCTTTCTAGATACTTTCAGCATGTTTTCTTTGGCATGAATTTTAAATATCTGAATTTTGGCTATAATATTCCTTGAAAGATTTCTTTTGAAGTTTCTTTCGAGGAGTGACTGAGATTCTTTCAATTTCTACTTTGTCTCTTAATTCTAAGATAAATGGACAGTTTTCTTTTTTGATTTCCTTGAAATATATCTAGGTTCTTTTTAATTCATAGTTTTTTCAGGTGTTTTTCAAATGTGTCTGACTTTGTGATTCCATTTCCTTCTCCAACTCATTTAACAGATGAGGAAACTGAGTCAAATGGGGTTAAACAATTTGCCCAGGATCACACAGCTGGTAAGTATCTCAGGTCTGATTTGAACTAAGGAAGTCTTCCTGACTCAGGCTTAGCATTTTATATCCTATGCCACCAATGGACTTCCAACAAATGAGCACTAATAGATCCTGATATTATGATTATCATCATTATTACTACTACAAAATAGTTGCAAAAGGTTTAAAAGGCATCTGAAGAAGTGAGAGCTTCTATGTTTTTGCTGTTCAAGATTAAGGATATGAATTTCAAAAATTTATGGTGCTTTGTGTGGAAGGAGAAAATAAAAGTGCAATGGAAGAGATAGAGCAGTGGAGTGGTTATTGACTCCAAAAACAGCATGTTCTCTGAATTTTTTTCTCCTCTAAAATCCCTTTCCAGAATTGCAAATTACATATTGATATATTTTTCAAAATATTTATAAGCAGGCTGCCCGTATTCTTTTTTTTTCCTGATGCAATTAGGGTTAAGTGACTTGCCCAGGGTCACACAGCTAGGCAGTGTTAAATGTCTGAAGTCAGATTTGAACTTACATTCTCCTGACTTCAGGGCTAGTGCTCTATTCACTACACCATCTAGCTGCCCCCCTAGCCTTTATTCTTGTTTTTGTTTCCATCCTAGAAATTTAAGATGTGGTGGGATTTAAAGAAACTGAAGTATTTTTGTCCAGTGGAAAGATTTTTGAAATACATGTAAAAAAAAGATGTATATACATATGCCTTCTGTACAGTTGAAATAAAGAAATTGGGTGATTTTTTAATAATTCAGGCTAAATAAGCCTTCCTTATTTCAATTATTTGTCAGTTTAGATTTTTTTTTAAAAAAAATTCTGACAAATTCATAACATATTAGGGATTTTTAAAGTTCATAATATTTATGAGATTTTTACCCCATCTTTTAGGTTTGAAAATATCAGCAATGCATTTAATATAATTTAACCTCTTGAGAGAAAAAAAACTTGGGGTTTTGCCATTGGCTCTGTGATCTCAGACAGGTCATTTTACTTTTCTGTCTGGACCAAATGAAGAGACTGTTGATAGTTAATTATGCCCTGTCAAATTATGATGTGCTACTGAAAAATCATCCCATGCTGACAGGGTTCACTATAAATTTATAAATTCACTCTTGATTGCTAAACAATCCTTCTAGCATTTACCTAAAAACTATTCCATTCTTCACAACAACTTCCAAACTTTTCCACTTCTGAAACTTTGAAGGTTCTCCCTCCCCATCCTTTAAACTGAGAAATTCACTTCATTTTATTGAAAAAATTGAGGCCAGTTGCTGTCATTTCTTCTCCCTTCTGCCTTATTTCAGATAAAATGCCTCCTGCCACTGTCTCTTTCTTCGTTCTCTAAGATAATTTTAAAGAAGCTTCATAGGGTTAAATTCCATGGTGAGTTTATTTTGGTATTTGTATCCTTCTATATTTATTGAAACTTCCTATCAGAAAAATTAGAACCTAGTAAATAAACCAATAAAAATAAAGGTTAAGATAGCAGATTTCAACCCTAGTTTACATTTAAGCTATATCCCACCATATAAAGTGAAACAAAACAACTAATTTGAACAGTAACTAGTTAATTTGGAAAATTTATTTTGAGTGTATAATTATCCTTTTATCTATTTCATTTTCTGCCATGAGACTCATCACCCACTATGTGGCCAGTCATTGGGTGCTGTATTCTTTGATCTTAGAAGCCCATGAAACTAACAATGACAAATATTTCTACCTAAGTGAAGGGATAATTCTATCACCATGACACAACTCATTTAATGTTTTCTGTACCTTGTTTTCTTTATCTGTAAAATGTCTCCTTCCACAAGGAATGTTGTGAGAATAAATATAAGAATGTGAAATTTGAGCTTTAAATAAATTCATAGCTCTTTGATTATTGTGATTATTCCACATAAATTTACAAAGAAGATATGGAAAAAGTGTATTTCTAGCATTTAATAATTTGTGCAAAGTTTTTCAATATCCAGAAGCATAGCAACTGAATGAAAGCAAAAACTTAAGTTAACTCAGGAATTGTGTTGCTATATGCAAATTTCAAAAGGAAATTAAAAACTAAGATTGAGGAGAAATGTTTAGGACAATCCAACATGAATAATCACATTAATCATTGATCATCCCATGTTTAATGAACACTATCCTGAGCATTCCATTTTAGAATTTGTAATAGTGAAGAAAAACAAGCTGGAAATAGTATGACAGTCCTCCTAGATCTTGGAATAACATATTTCAAAAAGTTCAGAGGAAGGACATAGCTAAGGTTATTAGGAAGGAGGAACTGAGGCCTTCTACCTGACCACTCATCTTCCTTTTCATGTTCTACCTATCTCCAGCTTCTACTAAAAAGAAGAGAATCACCTTTCACTTAATGATTAACAAATTTCCAACACATTGATTCTGATATCCATCAGTCATATTTCAAACTCTGTTCTCCATCCCCCATTTCCCATTCCTATCCTTCTCAACCCACCTACCCAAAAGTTTCAACCAAATGTTACCCATACCTCCCACTGTGCCCCCAGAATACCCACTCCTTAGACAACAAAAGACTCATTTTCACCTTTCAGCGTCTCTTTTTTCATTTTTTTTGTTTTTTTTTTGTTTGTTTTCAAGGACCTTTTTTTTATTAAAGCTTTTTATTTGCAAAACATATGTATGGGTAATTCTTCAACATTGACCCTTATGCAGTTTTCCGGTTACAGATCCCCCCCCCACTAGTCCTCACCCCTCCCCTAGATGGCAGGAAGTTTACTACATGTTAATTATGTTAACATACTTGACAAATTGAATATATGTATACATATTTCAACACTTATCTTGCTGTGCAAGAAAAATCGTGTCTACAAGGAAAAAAAAAGCTGACAAAGGAAACACAATGCAAGCAAACATCAATAGAGAGCATGAAAATGTTATGTTGTGGTCCACATTCATATCCCTCTCTCTGGGTGTACATGGCTTTCTTCACTGAACAATTGGAACTGGTTTGAAATATTTCATTGTTGAAGAGAGCCATGTCCATCAGAATTGATCATCATGTAATATTGTTGTTGCTGTGAATAATGATCTCCTGGTTCTGCTCGTTTCACTCAGCACCAGTTCATGCGAGTCTCTCCAGGACTCTCTGAAATCATCCTGCTGGTCGTTTCTTATAATATTTCATAACATTCATATACCATAATTTATTCAGCCATTCACCAATTGATGGGCATCCATTCAGCTTCCAGTTTCTAGCCACTACAAAAAGGGCTGCCACAAACATTCTTGCACATGTGGGGCCCTTTCCTTCCTTTAAGATTTCTTTGGGATATAGGCCCAATAGAAACACTGCTGTGTCAAAGGGTATGCACAGTTTGATAACTTTTTGAGCATAGTTCCAAATTGCTCTCCAGAATGGTTGGATCTGTTCACAGTACCACCAACAATGTATCAGTGTCCCAGTTTTCCCACATCCCCTCCAACATTCGTCATTATCTTTTCCTGTCATTTTAGCCAATCTGACAGGTATGTAATGTATCTCAGAGTTGTCTTAATTTGCATTTCTCTAATCAATAGTGATTTGGAGCACCTTTTCACATGACTAGAAACTGTTTTAATTTCATCATCTGAAAATTGTCTGTTCATATCCTTTGACTATCGATTGGAGAGTGGCTTGAATTCTTATAAATATGAGACAATTCTCTATGTATTTTAGAAATG
>JAJPUD010009675.1:0-14322 GCA_023553655.1 Myrmecobius fasciatus | reverse complement strand
ATGGAGAGTGGCTTGAATTCTTATAAATATGAGACAATTCTCTATGTATTTTAGAAATGAGGCCTTTATCAGAACCCTTAAATGTAAAGATGATTTCCCAATTTATTGCTTCCCTCCTAATCTTGTCTGCATTAGTTTTGTTTGTACAAAAATTTTTAACTTAATATAGTCAAAATTATCTATCTGGTGTTCAATTAAGAGTTCCAATTCTTCTTTGGACACAAATTTATTCCATCTCCACAAGTCTGAGCGGTAAACTATCCTATGTTCCTCTAGTTTGCTGATAATATCTCTCTTTATATCCAGATCATGAACCCATTTAGATCTTATCTTGGTATGTGGTGTCAGGTGTGGGTTAACCCCTAATTTCTTCCACACTAGTTTCCAATTTTCCCAGCAGTTTTTGTCAAATAGTGAGTACTTATCCCAGAAGCTGGGGTCTTTGAGTTTATCAAACACTAAATTGCTATAGTTATTGCCTACTGTGTCCTGTGATCCTATCCTATGCCACTGATTGACTACTCTATTTCTTAACTAGTACCAAATGGTTTTGATGACTGCTGCTTTATAATATAGTTTTAAATCTGGTACAGCAAAGCTACCTTCATCGGCTTTTTTTTTTTTCATTAATTCTCTTGAAATTCTTGACCTTTTGTTCTTCCAAATGAACTTTGCTACAATTTTTTCTTTATCTGTAAAATAATTTCTTGGGAGTTTGATTGGTATGGCACTAAATAAGTAAATTAGTTTGGGTAGTATTGTCATTTTTATTACATTCACTCAGTCTACCCATGAGCACTTGATGTTTTTCCAATTGACTAGGTCTGACTTTATTTGTGTGGAAAGTGTTTTGTAGTTTAGTTCGTATAGTTCCTGATGTTTCCTTGGCAGATAGATTCCCAAATATTTTATACTATCATCCGTTATTTTGAATGGAATTTTTATGCCCTAATACATGGTCAATTTTTGTATAAGTTCCATGAACTGAAGAGAAAAAAAGTAAACTCCTTACTGTCTCCATTCAATTTTCTCCAAAGATCTATCATACCTAACTTTTCTAACAATTAGTTTACCTCCCTAATTTCTTTCTTATTTATTTTGTGCTTTGATTTATCTAATTCTGAGAGAGCAAGGTTGAGGTCCCCAACTAGTATAGTTTTGCTTTCTATTTCTTCTTGCATCTCTCTTAATTCCTCCTCTAGGAATCTGGATGCTATACCACTTGGTGCATATGTATATTTAATATTGATATTGCTACATTATCTATGGTACCCTTTAGAAAAATATAGCTTCCTTCCTTATCTATTTTGATTAGATCTATCTTTGCTTTTACTTGATCTGAGATAAGGATTGCTACCTTGCTTTTTTTTTTCACCTGAAGCATAATAGATTCTGCTCCAGCCTTTTACCTTCACCCTGTATGTGTCTCTATGCTTTAGATGTGTTTCTTGTAAACAACGTATTGTTGGATTCTGGTTTTTAATCCAGTCTGCTATCTGCTTCCACTTTGTGGGAGAGTTCATCCCATTCACATTCACAGTTAAAATAAATAATTCTGTATTTCCTGCCATCTTATTTACCCAAGTTATGTTTTTCTTGCCCCTTTCTCTCTTCCCCCTTCCCCAGTATTTTGCTTTTGATGACCACCTCCCCCAAACAGTCCTCCCCGCTTTAGAGCCCATCCCCCTCTTTTACTCCTTTCCCTTGATTCTTCTATTTTCCCTTCTATTATTCTATCCCTTTATTTCCCTCCTTTCCCTCCCACTTCCCTATAAGGAAGGACAAGTTTCTCTGTGAAACCAAATGTGTCTGATATACTCTTTTAGAGCCCAATCTGATGAGAGTAAGATTTACGCAATGCTCATCTTCCTTCTTTCCCTCAATTATATTAGGTTTTCTTTGCCTCTTCATGAGATTTTGCCTTATTTTTACCTCCTTTTTTAACCTTATTTTACCACCTTTTCCCTCTTTTTCCCAGTATGATAGCCTTTCCACCTCTAGTTCCTTTTTCATATTATCAAAGTAAAATGAAATTATATCCCCATTCTTTAAGTATAGCCATAGTAAAAATATAGTTCTCAAAAGTTCTTTCCTTTTTACCTCTTTATGCTTCTCTTGAGTTCTGTGTTTGGAGGTCAAATTTTTTGTTCAGATCTGGTCTTTTCATTAAAAATAGGTGAAATTCTCCTATATCCTTGAATGACCACCTTCTTCCCTGGAAGATAATGCTCATTCTAGCTGGATAGGTTATTCTTGGCTGTAATCCAAGTTCCTTTGCCTTTTGTAATCTTAGATTCCAGGCCCTTCGATCCTTCAATGTGGAGGCTGACAGGTCTTGTATGACTCTAATTATAGATCCTCAGTATTTGAATTGTTTCTTTCTAGCTGCTAGCAATATCTTTTCCTTGGTGTGTTAGTCCTGAAATTTAGCCACGATATTCCTTGGGATTTTAATTTTGGGGTCTCTTTCAGGAGGTGATTGGTGAATTCTTTCAATGGTGATTTTGCCTTCTGATTCTGCAATCTCAGGGCAGTTTTCTTTCAGGATTTCCTAGAAGATAGTGTTTAGATTCTTTTTTTAATCATGGCTTTCAGGAAGTCCAATAATCCTTAGATTGTCTCTCCTGGATCTATTTTCCAAGTCAGCTGTTTTTCCTAGGAGATATTTCATATTTTCTTCTATTTTTTCACTTTTTTGTTTTTGTTTGACTGATTCTTGAAGTCTTATTGAGTCATTCACTTGCATTTGTTCAATTTTAATTTTTAAAGTATTATTTTCTTCAGTTACCTTTTTCAGCTCCTTTTGTAACTGGCCAATTTGTTCATTGCATACTTTTTCTATTTCATCAATTTTGTTTTTCAGTGAATTGGTGTCTTTTTCACATCTCTGTTGCAGAGCGTTATTTTCTTTTTGCACTGCTCTCAATTCATTTCCCCATTTTTCTTCTCTCTTTTGAGATTCTTTATACAATCTTCCAGGAAAGCCTTGTGAAAGGGGGACCAGCTCATGACCGCCTTTGTGGCTACTTCTGTAGTTGTTTTAGGAACCTCAGGATCTGGGGTCTGCCCTTCTTTCTCTCCATAAAAGTTGTCTATGGTGAGAGCTCTCTTCTGTCTCTTACTCATTTTTTTAAAAGCTTGGGATCTGTTTAAAGCCGAGAAATGATTGTGGTAATTTGCCCTGGGGTAATTTGGCTAATTAACTTCCGGTGCTGGGCCAATCGGGCTAGGACTTTGTGTTTGCAGAGGGTTCCAATCCACCTTTTACAAAAGGCACATCTGCCAAAGCGCCTGCCCACAATCAGGGCAGAGTGTCCCGAGAGCCTCAGATAGACTCCCCAGGTGTTTAGAATCTGCCACGCTGAGTCCCGCCCAGTTTCCTGACCTGTCTCCCAGAGCTTCACCCAGCAAACTGCCTGACCCCTTGCTCGACTGAAACAGACCTGCTATGGAGCTCTTCAAAAGTACCTTCTGCAAGGAACGTTTTGTAGTCCAATTATTTGTGGGTTCTTTGATTTAAAAATCAGTTCAGAGCCTTAATCTGTTGTTGGTTTGAGAGAAGGTCAGAGGAGGACACAGAGAGTTGTGTCTGCACTCTGTCATCTTGGCTTTGCCCCCATAACAGTCCTCTTTTTTCATTTTTTGTCAAGATCTCATGCCAAAACCACCCCTCCCTTCTTACTCCTCTCTTTTTGCTATTAGGCAACACCCACTTTTACAGAGCTAAGACCCAGCAAACAAGCTTTTGCATAACAACCCTTTGCACACACTCTTTGGATGAACTTTGCTGCAGCAAAGTCACAGAATTGTTTCACACCAGCCCCAGATAGTTCCTGAACGTGGACAAGCTCTTGCAGGAACTATGTTCCAGTCATGAAGCCCTGTTATGAAAAGACTTTTTTCACTAGGCAAATTTGACTCATTGTTACTGTTACCCCTCATTTCCTAACTCTTTGTCTAGACGTGACTATGTGTATCAAGACTTAGCCTCAATGCTTTGGGTCTACTACATTCCAGAACAGAACATGGCATGAATGTCTAGTTTCCCTCCTGCAACAGAATTTTTTTTTGGTTTTGTTTTTTGTTTTGTTTTTTGCTCATAATTATTGTTAGTTATTTTATTTTATTTGTCGGAGTTTAACAGTTTGGTATGTAACCTCTGTGACCTCCTTGATATTTTCAGTGGTCTCACAACCTCACAAGTGACGCCTTGAGCATTTAGTAGTTGAATTTGACAATTGGTGTCAGAATGGGATAAGAGTTAATTCCTCCTGCCCCACATGCAGTGTTATCAGAATACCTATGGAAACCTTTTGAGCTCTGCTCAGTTCATATTCTGAGAGTGACAATAAGTGATTTTTTCCTTCTCTGATTCCCAGTCTCCTGACTTCAGTCAATTCATCTCCCTTGGAAGATTGAAATTTTGGTGTCCCAAATGGAGAGGATTCATTTTTCTCTTCTTGGTGAAGTCTCTTGATTTCTTTAAAACTTCTTTGTTTTTGTTTTCCTGTTGACTTTAATAGATGAAACTTGGAACCTAAGAATGAACCACCAAAGAACTTGGCTGCAAGGCATATGCATTTAGTCCCTGAACCAAGAAACTTGCAAGTTTCTTAATTGGCATAATCTGACATTTTTGACCAACTTGAAGATGTCTGCTTTGAGGGTTTCTTGTGAGGACAGGTTAATCAGGATAATATAAATTACCTGTAAAATGTCTTGATGAAAAAAATGTTTTTATAAGTAGCTACTCAAAACCACCAAATGAGAATCTTTTTGTAGGAAAGATAGAATTATTCTGTGTAAGTGTTTGTTGTCATTTGTCCGTGTTTGTGTCTTTGTAAAAATCTTTGTCTTACATGGTGTTTGTACTGTTGGTAGCAAGAAGTTAGGTTACAAGAAAAGAGAAAAAAAACCTGAAAGATCCTTTTTTCCTGTCATTTCAGCTTTAGCTGTGTTGGAATTATATAAATGAATCCAGATAATCAACATTTGCAGAACTGCTAAAAAACAATCTTAGTAGAGCAAAGAGATTTGGAGATTAAATATTTTAAGACTGCAAAAAGAAAACTGGAACTTTCAGTTATTCCTTCTGAGATATTTTTTTCTCTGTTTATAGATTCATTTTTTTTAAAAATGTTTCTTTATTAATCATGTTGAGAGAGAAAAATCAGAATAAGAGGGAAAAAAACACAAGAGAAAAAAAAACAGAAGAAAAAGAAAAAAAGTGAACATAGCATGAGTTGATTTTACAATCAGTCTCCATAGTTTTCTCTCTGGAGGCAGATGGTGTTTTCTATCCAAAATTTATTGGGATTGCCTTGGATCACTGAATCACTGAGAAAAACCAAGTCTTTCATATTTGAGCATCACATAATCTTGGTTTTACTATGTACAATGTATTCTAGGCCTTTCTAAAATCTGCTTGTTCATTATTTTTATAAAACAATAATATTCTATTATTTATTCATCCATTCCTCAAATTGATGGGCATCTACTCATTTTTCAATTCTTTGCCACCACAAAAAGAGCTACTACAAACATTTTTGCACATGTGGATCCTTTTCCTTTCTTTATGATTTTTTTTTTGGAAAACCATATATCATTTATTTTTCTCTTCCCTTTGGGATTACATATAAATTCACTGCTTTCCTTCATTATTCTAAAAAATGAGGCTATCAATCTTTAGGGGGAAAATTATCCAAGTATGCTTTGCTTTTATAGAATTTGATTCTTCTTTTTCCTTAAAAAGAAATTCTACAGCATGATAATCAGAAACTCATTAAGATAGCCCAAAAGGATTTGTTTTCAAAAAATAAAAATAAAAAAGGGTCTGGAACACATTGCTTTAGCACACTAGAACTCACAGCCATAGTGGATTGAGGATACTCCTCACAGTTCCAAGGGAGAAAAGAATGCTTGTGATCAGGTTTCTGGAAGGATCTCTGAAAACAGGTACACAAAACCCTGAGGCTTGAGACAGTGTACCCTCCCACTTGGAAATGGAGCCCTACTTTAACAAAGAGTTAAAAGCCAAGTAATAGGTTGGGAAAATGAGCAAACAACAGAAAAAGTAATCATAGAAAGTTACTATGATGACAAGGAAGATCAAAATGCACACTCAGAAGATAACAAAGCAAAGCTCCTATAGATCCAAAGCCTCTAAGAAAAATAAAAATTGATCTCAGGCCATGGAAAAGTTCAAAGGGAATTTTGAAAATCAAGTAAGAGAGATAAAGGAAAAATGGGGAAAAGAATTGAAATACAAAAGGCTAATGAGAAGAAGAATGTGTTAAAAAGCAAAATTGATCAATGGAAAAGGAGGTATAAAAGCTCGCTGAGGAAAATATTCCTTGAAAATTAGAATTGACCAAATAGACACTGATGACTGTGAGAAATGAAGATACAATACAAAACCAAAAGAATGAAAAAATAGAAATATCTCACTGAAAAAAACAACTGATGTGAAAAATGGATCCAGGAGAGATAATTTTAAAATTATTGGTCTATTTGAAAACCATGATCAGAAAAAGACCTAGACATCATCTTTCAAGAAATTATCAAAGAAGTCTGTCCTGGTATTCTAGAACCAGAGGGTAAAATAGAAATTGAAAGAATCTACTAATTGCCTCCTGAAAGAGATCCCAATATTGTAGCCAAATTCTGAAACCTCCAGGTCAAGGAGAAAATATTGCAAGCATCCAGAAAGAAACAATTCAAGCATAATGGAGCCACAGTTGGGATAACACAAAATTTAGCAGCTTAAAAGATTTGAGGACTTGGAATATGATATTCCAGAGAGCAATGGAGCTAGGATTACAACCAAGAATCACCTACCTACCAAAACTGAGTAAGATTCTTCAGGGGAAAAGATGAATATTCAGTGAAATAGAAGACCTTCAAGCATTCATGATGAAAAGACCAAAGCTAAATAAAAATTTTGATTTTCAACTACAGATCTCAGAAGACTAAAGAGGTAATCAGGAAAGAGATATCATAAGAAACTTAATAAGGTTTATCTCCTTCCATTCTTACATGGGAGAATGATATTGTAACTCATAAGAGCTTTCTCATTATTATGGTAGTTAGACGGAATAAATAAAGGGCACGAATATGAGTTGAATGTGAAGGGATAAAATCTAAAAAATGAAATTAAGGGAAGGAATATCCTAAGAAGAATAGGAAGGGGAGTGATATAATGGTGTAAATTATCCACCATAAAAGAGGCAAGATAAGGCTTTTACAATGGAGGGGAAGAGGAGAGGAGGAGGAATGAGTGAATTGGTTCAAAAAGGAAATAATATACACACTCAATATTGGTATAGAAATCTATCTTACCCTGCAGGAAAGTAGGGGGGGATAAAAGAAGGAGAGAGGATGACAAGAGAGCATATTGGGGGAGGGGTGGTCAGAAGCAAAACACTTTTGAAGAGGGACAGTGTGAAAGGAGAGAGATACTTGTTAGTATAATCACCTCTAGTCCTGGGGTGTGGGGAATGGTGCATGTGGGCTCATGTCCTCACTTCTCCACTTTGGCCTAGAACTAAAACCAAGAACTCCATCATCCTTGAAGTGCCCACAACCAATAGCATAGGGGCCCAACGGCTTCTGCACTCCCTGTGTATGTGCAGCATCCTTTTCACTCAGGGCCACATGTTGGAAGCAAAGCTGGACCTGGCATCCCTTTATCAATTGAGATTTCCTCCATCTTTTACACTCAGAAGCCTGACTCCCCACATTCTCGGAACTAGAGGTGATTACACTAATAAATCTCTCTCCTTTCACCCTATTCCTCCTTCAAAGTGGGCTAATTGGTTAAAGTTTTCTTCATTTTGACTTTTTGTCAGGAGGTATAATTGTCTGTGTAAAATAGGCACAAGATACTGTATTATGACTGTTACTATTAGCTCTTTGAAGACATAATTTCCTTGCAGGTGACCTCTTCCTAGAGAAGGCCATGTAGCTTGCTAAACAGCATGCCAGTGTTTTCTTTCAACTCTGCAGTGACTAGAGATGTAAAGATGATGCTAGTTGTCCATCATCCTGTGGCACAGGATAACTATGGGGACAAGTAAATGTATAGAGAACAAAAAGTTGGGAAGAGAGGAAAAGGGAACAGGCTTAGAGATGACAAAAATTGCACCAAATAGTCTAATAACTGCTGGGAGTTGGAGTACAATCTGAGGCATTTAGATCAAAGCTCCCTAAACTTTTTCATGAATCCTTTTTGCTTGAGAAATTTTTACACAACCTCATCTCAAATCTGAAGCAAGGTATTTCTGGCAGCATTTATGTATGTGCAGAGCAAAGTGCTCATGTTGTGTGTTCAGAACCAAGGCTTCAGTGAAGTGGTACAATGCAAGACAGGCAAGAGCTATCAGAAGCACCTGGGATTCATTACACATTTGATTTTGAATTAATTTTTGGTTATTTTGTTCAGAAACTTTTTATTTTTCTCAAATTTTTCATGACCTCTACATTTAGTTACATGATCCCTTCACAACCCAAGATTTAAGAAGCTTTGATTTAGATAACAGCAGCTATAATAATAGCAACACATAATGTTTTAAAGTTTGTTAAGTACTTTATAAATATTATGTCATTTTATCCTTACAACAATCCTGAAAGGTAGGTACTATTACCCACATTTAATAAATGAAGAAACTGAGGCTAGAGGTTACGTCACTTGCCCAGGCTCATACAATTACTAAGTATCTGAGGCAGGATTTAAACTCAGGTCTTTCTGACTCCCCATTCAAAGCTCTAGCTACTGTATCATTTGGCTGTCCAGATATAAAGAAGCCCAAGGAGTTTGGTCAAATCCATCACCTTACTCTTCCATAGCTGGGATTGTCATCTTCATCATCCCTACATGGAAATGTCTGAAATAGAGCAGCCTCTGGGAAGAAGAAATAAGGTAGTTTACATAGAAGTCCAATCCTTGATGAGAAGTTTTGTCTCATGTATTGTACTGATTGTTTTTTTTTTCATATTTAGCTAATTAACAATCTAGCTTGCTGCCTTGTGTCATCACATGAATGACAAGGAAAAAATAAATAAAATAAAACTCCTGACTATAGGGAAATTGCAATAAGGAGGAAAACATAAGAAAAATGACAGATTTGGAGAACAGATCAAGAAGAGAAAATATAAGTATAATTGGACTGCCTGAAAGTTATGACCAAAAAAAAGAACCTTGACACAACAATGCAAGAAATAATCCAAGAAAACTGTTATAAACATGAGGGGAAAGTAGAAATAGAAAAATCCATAGATCACCATCTACATGAGACCATTTGTAGAACACAGAAGAACATTATTGCCAAATTTTGAAACCCCTAGATCAAAGAGAACAGTTTACAAGAAACAGGAAGAAAAAAATTCAGATACACTTGAGCTACAATCAGAATTGTACAGGCCTTATCAACTGCCACAACAAAAGACCACAGGTCCTGGAATCATATCTACTGATAATCAAAAGAACTAGGCCTGCAAGCAAAAATATCATATCCAGTAAAATTATCTATAACATTGAATGAGAAAAATGAACATTCAATGAACTTGCAGATTTTCAGGATTTTCTATCAACCAAACTCGAATTTAATAGAAAATTTAATATATAATAGCCAATATCAAAGATCATTTTCAAGGAACTCAACATGGATAAATTGTTTATGTTTTTTTTACATGGGGTATTTATAGCATATGTTTAAGATTGACATCAGCAATATGACAGTTCAAAAGAAAGATGGGGCAGAATTAAGATAAAAATAGTAATTATGTCATACAAAATGCAGAGGAAGAATAGACACAGAGACATTAGAGGGGAAGGAGGGCTCATGGTTCTAAAAACCTACTCACATCAGGAATGAGTTAAATAGGCAACACTACATATATATATGTATATATATACATATACATACATATATATGTGTGTGTGTGTATGTATACATACATATTATGAAGAGTATAGTACCCTCCAAAACCTATAAAGAAATAAGGGGAAGGGATGGGCAGACAGGGAAGCAAAGGCTGAAAACAGAAGACAAGGGAAATATGGATGGGGGAGGTTAATTAATTAATAGCAAAGCAAGTTAGGAACAGAAATAAAGCAAAGAGTCAGCAAGGATAGGATGGTGTGTCTCTGTGGGGATATCTGTGTGTATGTATGTGTATGTATATGTCTACATATTGTATATAAATATATTATTTCTTAATTATAGCCTGCTTGAGGGATGAAAGGGAGGAAAAGAATAAAGTAAAAAGGTGTGCAGCAGCAAACAAAAGAACAATTTACAAGGAAGTAAAGAAAAGATGGACATCATAGATATAATTCTTCTACGAATATATATAGTTTCTTGAACTGGTATTTGTTATTATATATTTTGAATCCTCCCTGATGTTCTGCTGGGTACACGACAATGTTCTATTTTGTTTTGTACTCCTTTTCTGTTTTTCTTTTTTTCTTATTCTGTTTCTTTAAACAAAATAAATTTGGGGAAAAAATACTTTTCAGATAATACTATAGGCCTCTCCTTACCAATGTTCAATCCCAAATATAATTTGTTTTCAGTAAGAAACATGTCTGAACAAAATTACCCTTGATTCAAAGTTAAACTGGATGGATCTTTTTTTCCTTCTTAGCTATAGTGACTTCTTGTTGTCTGGTACTTTGGATTCAGGAAGCAGTTCTCTATTATTTTATAAGGAGGCAGTGTCCTTTTGAAACAGGGGTGACTTAATCTGGATGACTTAATCATTCCTAGCTGTGAACTTGCTTTTAGTATTTTGGTAACTACATTTCAATGTAATATTTTTCTTTTATTATCTTATATGTTTTATTTTGCTCATTTTCAAAACAGTATTTCAAGGAGTCCCTAGGCTTCACCTGATGGTAGTCAACAAGAATCCTTGTGCTAAGTGATTGTCTATAACTAAGTAAGAAAGTGTATCTTCACACATTAATCAGGAAATTAATTTAATAAATCTTGCACTTTAACATTTTTCCTCCAGGAAAATTAATATTTAGCATCACTGAGGATCTAGTTAATATAGAATCTAATGTGTTTCTTTTTCTCCTCTTTTCTTCTTCCTCCATCTTCTTAGCCCACAACACTTGCTGAGTCACTATCATTGAATGTTATCTAGATCAACATAAACTGGATTTTCAAAAAAGGCCACCAGGTAAAAACATCAACTTTCTCTTTAAAAATCTCTGGTTTATAAACCATTCATTATAAACATATTAATTCGTTAACTGATTTTTCCCCCACTGATTATTGTCAGTATTTTTACATTCCAGCTTCTTAGACTTAGCAATCATCTACCCTCATGCTAAATTGGTACGGAACCTTCTAGAAGATTGGTTTCTGGTGACATTTACTTTAGAAAGGATTTCCACCAGATAAACAGAGATGTCATTTTTCTATTTAATAAAAATAATTTTTTTAAAATTTAAAGTTGGCTATGTCCCCTCTAAATGAAAATAACCCACAATTAATCCAATTATATGCCTGTCTCTGGGCAGTGTCTTTGCCAACTTCATTCTGACAATAAATATTCCACCAACAACCATAATCTCCATAATTATACAAAGAAACTTCTCAAAATGCAAGACAATATAGGAACTTCCAGCCTGTGGGACATGAGCCTTATTAGTCCTTTGAATAAATTTCATCTAACAAATTATTGATTACATATGTATTCCTTCCACTTATCCTTATACATCATTATAAAAATGCGGCATAGCTTTGAAAAGTTTTTAGTACTAATATCTTTTTTTATTAAAGCTTTTTATTTGTATAACATATGTATGGGTAGTTCCCCAGCATTGATCTTTACAAAGCTTTCCATTACAAATTTTACCCCCAGTCCCCTCCCCTCCCCTAGATGGCAGGAAGTCCACTACATGTTAATAATGTTGAAATACTTGACAAGTTGTGCAAGAAAAATCCTATCTACAAGAAAAAAAAAAAAGAAAATCTGAGAAAGGAAACACAATGCAAGCAAACCTCAATAGAGAGTATGAAAATGTTATGTAGTGGTCCATATTTCATATCCCTCTCTCTGGGTATATATGGTTTTCTTCAGTGAACAATTGGAACTGGTTTGAGACAATTCTTTGTTGCAGAGAGCCATGTCCATCAGAATTGATCATCATGTAATATTGTTGTTGCCGTGTATAATGATCTCCTGGTTCTGCTCGTTTCACTCAGCATCAGTTCATGCAAGTCTCTCCAGGCCTCTCTGAAATCGTCCTGTTGGTCGTTTCTTACAGAGCAATAATATTCCATAACATTCATATACCATAATTTATTCAGCCATTCTCCAATTGATAGGCATCCCTTCAGTTTCCAGTTTCTAGCCACTACAAAAAGGGCTGCCACAAACATTCTTGCACATGTGGGTCCCTTTCCTTCCTTTAAGATCTCTTTGGGATATAGACCCAATAGAAACACTGCTAGGTCAAAGGGTATGCACAGTTTGATAACTTTTTGAGCATAGTTCCAAATTGCTCTCCAGAATGGTTGGATCTGTTCACAGTTCCACCAACAATGTATCAGTGTCCCAGCTTTCCCACATCCCCTCCAACATTCATCATTATCTTTTCCTGTCATTTTAGCCAATCTGACAGGTGTGTAGTGGTACCTCAGAGTTGTCTTAATTTGCATTTCTCTGATCAATAGTGATTTGGAGCAACTTTTCATAAGACTAGAGATGGTTTTAATTTCATCATCTGAAAATTGTCTGTTATATCCCTTGACCACTTATCTATTGAAGAGTGGCTTGAATTCTTATATATATGAGACAATTCTCTATATATTTTAGAAATGAGGCCTTTATCAGAACCATTAAATGTAAAGATGATTTCCCAATTTGATGCTTCCCTCCTAATCTTGTTCGCATTAGTTTTATTTGTACAGAAACTTTTTAACTTAATATAATCAAAATTATCTATCTGGTGTTCAATTAGGAGTTCCTGATCTTCTTTGGACATAAATTTATTCCATTTCCACAGGTCTGAGAGGTAAACTATACTGCGTTACTCTAATTTGCTTACAATATCACTCTTTATATCTAGATCATGAACCCATTTAGATCTTATCTTGGTATGTGGTGTTAGGTATGGGTCAAGCCCTAATTTCTTCCACACTAGTTTCCAATTTTCCCAGCAGTTTTTGCCGAATAGTGAGTACTTATCCCAAAAGCTGGGGTCTTTAGGTTTATCAAACACTAAATTGTTAAAGTTATTGCCTAGATTGTCCTGATAACCTATCCTATGCCACTGATCGACTGCTCTATTTCTCAGCCAGTACCAAATGGTTTTGATGATCGCTGCTTTATAATATAGTTTTAGATCTGGCACAGCAAGGCCACCTTCATCTGCCTTTTTTTTTTCATTAATCCCCTTGAAATCCTTGACCTTTCGTTCTTCCAAATGAACTTTGCTACTATTTTTTCTAGATGTGTAAAATAATTTCTTGGGAGTTTGATTGGTATGGCACTAAATAAGTAGATTAGTTTGGGTAGTATTGTCATTTTTATTATATTCACTCTGCCTACCCATGAGCACTTAATGTTTTTCCAATTGATTAGGTCTGATTTTATTTGTGTGGAAAGTGTTTTGTAGTTTAGTTCATATAGTTTCTGACTTTTCCTTGGCAGATAGATTCCCAAATATTTTATCCTATCATCCGCTATTTGGAATGGAATTTCTTTTTGTATCTCTTGCTGCTGAACTTTGTTGGTAATATATAAAAATGCTGCTGATTTATGTGGATTTATTTTGAATCCTGCCACTTTGCTAAAGTTGTGAATTGTTTCTAGTAGTTTTTTAGTTGAGTCTCTAGGGTTCTCTAAGTATACCATCATGTCATCTGCAAAGAGTGATAATTTGGCTTCTTCATTACCTACTCTAATTCCTTTTATCTCTTTTCCTTCTCTTATTGCTAAAGCTAACATTTCTAATACAATATTAAATAGTAATGGTGACAGTGGGCAGCCTTGTTTCACTCCTGATCTTATTGGGAATGGTTTTAGTTTGTCTCCATTATATATGATGCTTGCTGATGGTTTTAAATAGATGCTACTGATCATTTTAAGGAAAAGCCCATTTATTCCTCTACTCTCTAGGGTTTTTAATAGGAAAGGGTCTTGGATTTTATCAAATGCTTTTTCTGCATCTATTGAGATAATCATATGATTTTTGTTAGTTTGGTTATTAATATAATTAATTATGCTGATAGTTTTTCTAATATTGAACCAGCCCTACATCCCTGGTATAAATCCTACTTGGTCATGATGTATTATCCTGGGGATGAC
>JAJPUD010009674.1:54502-67231 GCA_023553655.1 Myrmecobius fasciatus | reverse complement strand
TAGACACTGAGCATTAGTATATATGTCTCTGAGACTTTAAGTATTCTTCCTTATTTGCCATTATTTCTTATTTTATCCTAAAATTGACAGTGCATTCCTACAATATTATTATTTTTGTCATATATGCTTTCCTTTCTATATAATTTTGTGGATAAATCTAGCATTTATCTATTTTTCTCTTTCCAAATTTTGGCTTAGAGTTCTTTCTGAAAACTTGGAAAATTGTCCATGAACTCAATCAAAGTGAAGTGTACTGTATACAAAGTTATAGCAGTGTTGTGGAATGATCTGCTGTTGTGACTGCTAGTCTCAGAAATACAATGATTCAAGACAACTCTGAAGGACTTAACATGTAAAATGCTATGCATACCCAGAGAAAGAACTGATTCCTTTTGAATACAAATTACAGAATACTCTTTAAAAAAAAAACTATTTTTCTTGATTTTTTTTGGGGGGGGCTGAGATCTGTGTTTTCTTTTACAACATACCTTTCATGGAAATGTTTTGTATAACTTCACATGTACCTTCTTGAAGGGGGTAGAGATGGAGAGGAAGAGAGGGAACATGGAACTCAAAGTTTTAAAAACAATGTAAAAACTGTTTTACATTTAACTAGGGAAGCTAGGGAAGTAAAATATTAAAGTTCTGCTCATCTGCCAAATTTGTTCTTCCCCTATCTCTGTATTCAGTCCCTTGCCAGAAACCCATCATTCTGATAAATCTTTATCTTCTTTTATATAACCTAAATCCTTCTGTGGGAGGTTCAATTTCCTTTTTTTGTTTGTTTTCAGCTTTCAGTTTTGAAGATGGAGATAGCTGGCCACCCTGGGCTCTTTTTTATACTACATGTCTGTTATTGACCTAGCAAGTTTTCTTTTTTCCATGTGAAATTAAAATCCACGTCCTCTTAAGTTTTATCTAAAAGCCTTATTTATTTTTCATCTCTTAAATCATCTTTGTGGTACTCCTCTAATTCTTCTCCACATTTGTATATTCTTCTTTAGTTGTAGAGGTGAGGCACTAGTAAATATCAGACAAATGATGACTATAAAATGAAATGACTGCAGTCTTGATTTTTTATATACCGAACATCACAATATAGAATCACGTAGATTTTCAGCTGTTTTCTTAACTGCTTTAATTGCTTACTTGTTCTAACAACTTAGAGCAATGAAAAGTTGAGGGGGATGGGATATTAAGCTTAGTGAACTGGCTAACAGGGTTTGACAAATTACTCCCCATTATTCTCTGTCAGTTTCTGCATGGAATTAACTATGAGTATGCTTTACATTTTGTATGAAGTTTTATTGTAACTAACAATGTGGCATAAAAATAAAGCAACACCCAACCCAATAATTGACTGTACAAAAGAAAAAAAATAGGCTGAAGCCTGGATTTGGTCCTAGATGTAGTTTGCCAATAACCTGATAATAGTTCCCTGGATCCCATAGTGTATGAAGAAAAATAATGTAAGATTAATGATGGGAAGGTAGTTTGAAGTCAGGACCTTTAATACGAGTCTAAAGACTGTATCCTTTGCTAGAAGTCATGGTAATAAATTGAAAATGTTTATGTTAGAAGAATGACATGGTCTGACTTCTGGCCTAGCACTTATGTTGGATTGGATTGAACTGAACACATATGGCATTATTTTAGGCAATGAAAATACCATTTATCAGAATGGAAGACAATTTTTTCTGCTGTGCATGGTTTATAACTGCTCATTTAAAAATATTTTTAGAATTTATATGCTTTAGTTAGTGTTTTTTGTACTCAGGATACGTCATTGTTACTTCCAAATATCATTACTAACCTTAAATGGGTATAATTTGCTTTATTTCTACAAAGCAGGAATGTAAAATGGTGTTGGACTGGTTCATAATAGTATAAGATACATAATAAATGCATGTTGAATAAATGAATGAACTCAAATTTGAAGAATTTGAAGAACAAGAGAAAACTCAGGAAAGAATTATAAGACATTATATTAAAATATTTTATTCAAATCATCTAATAATGTTCTATTCATTTTAGTTGTAACTAACTCATTGTGCCCCTGTTTGTCATTTCTTTCTCCAGCTCACTTTTCAGATGAGAAAACTAAAAGAAATAAGGTTTAGTGACTTGCTTTGGGTCATGTAGCCACTGAGTGTTAGAGGTCAGATTTGAATTCAGTAAGATAAGTGTTCCTGCCTCCAAGCCTGACACTGAACTATTTCCCTCTTACTAAAAAGTAGACTTTAGTTAATTGAAATATTAATACCCAAATATACTGTTGAACTTTTCTCAAAACAAAACTGGGTAAATTAATATTTCTGTACTGGTTTAGTTGGTATCTGTTAGAAATTAATCTCCATGTCTGTCTATTTTTTTTTCACTTCAACTTTCTTAGTAATTAAGTTTTTCTTGATGTTTAGGCCCAAAGTTGTTGGACCAGTACTCTTCAAGGATTCAGGAATATTCTTCACTATTCATGGGGTAGTAGTCAGACATTGTGCCTCCTATATTGTTCATTACAGAAGACAAGCCTGGGATAGAAGTTTTTTTTTTGTTTGTTTGTTTTTTGTTTGTTTGTTTGTTTGTTTGTTTGTTTTAATGGGTAGTTCTCAGCTTATACAATCTCTCTATTTCTGTTGCATTCTCTTATAGTAGGAAAATATCTTTGCTAGTTATCTCCATCTAGAAAAAGACTATTCCCTTCATTTAACTATTTCTGTGCTCAAAGAGAAGGAAAAGGGGTATTTATATCTTTGCATCTATCCAAGAAAAGACAAAATTCAATTCCTATATATTTTCCTTCATTCTTTTATACTTGTTTAAGGCAATATAAAATTAGAATCTTACCTATTCAATGAGATAAGGAAGAAACTTCCCCAAAGTTACTATTTAACTTTTATCAATCATATCCATCTGTGAGTATATGCTGCACTACTAGGGACAGAGGCTTAAAGTTTTCCCAATAAAATTGTCAAATTCCCCAAAAGTTGTTTATGCTGTGTCTGACTCTATCATTTACTGATCAAGAATCTACAGGGGGTCCTATGACAAAAGATCAACTACTGTACCTGCCAATTAAGGATTCTTAATATCTGTGTCTAGAGTATCTTTTGAGATCAATTTTATATTATTTTACCTCAAACATACTCTGGTCCAGGTAAACTGATCTACTTGCCATTGCATGTTCCCTTTGAACAGACTGACTCTGATGCTTAGAAGGCCTTTGCTTCTCGTCTTTGACTCTTGATAATTCTTAGTTCCCTTTCAATATTCCACTTGAATGCCACCTCCTTCAAGAAGTTTAGCCTTCTAATTTTCTTCTCTCTTTTTATATTAATTTATTTCTAGTACCCTCGACTACTTCCAAAATAAGTTCATAAAATCATTTTATTTTCACTTTATTTATGTAGTGTTTTCAAACACTATAATTTGAGTTACTTAGTGGCAAAGACTGTTTTTCTCTTGTATTTTTATTCCCAAGACTTGCCTGCCATATAGTAAGCACATAATAGATACATATTGAATGAATGAATTAACTTTATTTAAAAGTGTGAATTGAAGAACAGCAAGAGAAAACTGGGGAAAGAGAAGAAATATCTTAAAACTATTTTTGTCAAACTATCCAAGAGAGTTAATGTAATCAAAATATTTATGCCTGAAACATGTTTCTGGACTTTTCTCTGAATAAAACTGGGTAAATTATGATTTTGTTAGCAAAATAGACTGTTAGGAATTAATTCCCACGTCACTTTTTTTTTATTTGAGCCTTATGGGTAATGAAAATTTTCTTGACCTTAAAATCCAAATCCTTTTAAAAAAATACTGCCAAGAAATCTATAACTTTCTATTTGCCACAGTTTACTGATGATATAAAAAGCAAATATTGTTATCTACTTAAAAAAAAAAACATTTTGACTCTTTCACCTTGCCAATGATGACAGCTAGAGTTTAAACTTTTGTATGCAACAAAGAGGAAAAGATGAAGTTTTTATCTATTTTGGTCATTATTCAATGTTTGATGAGAATGTTTATTGCACGGTGAAAATGAGAAATCCAGGAATATTTCTATTGCAATGTCAGTCCAGGAATTTGTGAAAAAAAATGTTATCCCCCAGAGGCAGCTTATCTTCTCTATAACTAGGAAGCGGCAAGGGATCATACTATGATACATTATACTAAAAACCTGAATTAATCTTCCAAAGGTCTAGAAAATTTAGGAGAAACTTTTTTTAGTGCCAATCTACAAAGCTTTCTTTTTTATTTCCTGTGGGGAGATTGTTTCTAGCCAAACAGCAAATGTTTGTAAGGGAAAATCATTAAAGAAAGAAACAGGAAAACCAAGAAAGAGGGGAATAGGCAATGACTCACTTGATCTCTCTGAAAAACCCTCTGAACAACTTTAAATAATGCCATAAAAATCTCTAGAATAGCAAAGTCCACAAAAGGAGAGGGAGAAATAATTTTCCAATCAAAGATAACTTAGAAGATCAGCAGAAAAAAGTCTGTCAGAACAGGGTGAAAGTGGAGTACAGTCCAACACAAGCCATGCTAGCATAGACTTACCCAACAATCCAGAAGCAGGCTTTGGGAATCCTGTATCTGCAGTAGTAGTAGCTGCTTCTGAAACACTCAGCCCATGGATAGTTTGAGGGTCAAACACCTACTTAGAAGTATATTACAAGGGTCTTTTGATAGCAATGAAGCAGGACTCTGTTGCTTTGATACTCTGATCTAGATCCCAGCTCTGAAAGGCAGTCCCAGGGTCATGGGAAGAACTAAAACATCAGAGCTTGTAGCCATAGTGGAGCATGGACCCTCCTCACAGTACCAGGTCAGAAAAAAAGTTCTTATGGTTCTTCACAGACCAGAACAAAAACTAGCAGGGCAGAAAACACACCTTTCTTTAGATTATATCACCTTGGAAGAACTAAAAATAATAGGTTCTTAGAAATATCTCTGAAATAGCCACACAAACCCCTTAAAACATGTATCTTCCACCGTGAAAGCAGAACCCCACTTTATTTATTTACTTATTTTTGTACTTTATTTTTAATTTTTTAAAATATGGAACATTTCATGAATTTGCACAGAAGCCATGCTAATCTTCGCTGTATCATTCCAATTTTAGTATATGTGCTGTTGAAGCAAGTACAGAACTCCATTTTATTAAGGAATTAAAAGTCAAGGAATAATCTCAGAAAATGAACAAACCATAGAAAAAAATGCTAACCATGAAAAGTTAATATGGTGACAAGAAAGATCAAAACACACATTAAAAAGATGATAAAGTCCAAGCTAAACCTATCCAAAGCCTTCAAGAAAAATATTAATTGGTCTTAGGTTAAGGAAGACGTCAAAATGATTTTGAAAATTAAGTATGGTTAGAAGAGGAAAAATTGGGAAGACAAATGAGAGTGATGCAAGAAAATCATTAAAACAATCACTCAACAGCTTGTTAAAGGAGACAGCAACAAATATGGGAGAAAATAACACCTTAAAAACAGACTAGGCCAAATTATAAAAGAGGGAGAAAAAGACATTGAAGGGAAGAATGCCTTAAAAAAGCAGAATCGACCAAATGTGGAGATGGAAAAATTCACTGAGAAAACAACTCCTTAAAAAGTAGAATTGGCCAAATCAAAAAGGAGGTAAAAATGATCACTGAAGAAAATGAATCCTTAAAAATTAGAACTGAGAAAATGGAAGCTAATGGTTGTATGAAAAATAAGAAAAAATGCAGTAAAATCAAAAGAATGCAAAAATAGAAGAGGGTGTGAAGTATCTCAGTGGAGAAACAACTGACCTGGAAAAATAAACCCAGGAGAGAAAATTTAAAAGAAATATTGGACTAACTGAAAGCCATGATAAAAATATACTAACCCAACATCTTTTAAAATTATCAAGGAAAATTGCCCTAACATTCTAGAATCAGAGGATAAAATAGAAATTGAAGGAATCCATTGATTATCTCCTGAAAGATATCCCAATGAAAACTTCCAGGAATATTATAGCAAAATTCCATAGTTCCAGGTAAAGGAGACAATATTATAAGGAGCCAGAAAGAGATAATTCGAATGTCATGGAGCCACAGTCAGAATAACACAGGATTTAGCAGCTTCTACATTAAATGTATACAAATAGAATACAATATACCATAAGTTAAGAGTTAGAATGACAACCCAGAATCACCTACTTGGCAAAACTGGATCTCATTCCTTGGGAGGGAAAAAGAATATTTTTTTGTGCGTTCTTGATGAAAAGACTAGAGTTGAACAGAAAACTTGCTTTTCAAATACAAGTTTCAAGAAAAAAATAAAAAGGTAGATATGAAAGAGAAGACGTGAGAGAATTACTAAGGTTAAACTGTTGACATTTTTACATGGGAAAACGATACTTGCTACTCTTAAAAACTTTCTTAAAAGTGCCATTAGGAGGAGGATAGATAGATAGAGAGAGAGATTGAAAGATAGATAGATAGATAAAGGGCATACTTGTGACTTGAATATGAAAGCATGATACAAAAATGAAATTAAGGGGGGGAGAATGAATGTACCTGGAAAAAAAGTAAAGAGAGAGGAAGAAAGGGGCAAATTATCTTACATAAACAAGGTTTGAAAAAAAAGGTTTACAGTGAAGAGGAAAAGGTGGGAAGTAAAGGGTAGTAAGTGAATTTTATTCTCATCAGAATTAGCTTATAGAACAAAATAGCATAATCAATTGGATTCAGGAATCTACTTTCCAGTACAGGAAAGTAGGAGGGGAAGGGATAAGAAAAGTGGATGTTGATAGAACAGAAGGCAGATTGGCAGAGGGGGTAGTCAGAAGCAAAACACTTTAGAGGAGGGACAGGATGAATGGTGAGAGAAAGAGAATGCAGTGAAAAATAGGATGAAGGGAAAAACAGCAACAATTTGAATAAAAATTGAACAAATATTTCTGATAAAGGCTTCATTTTTCAAACACATGATGAAATTTATAAAAATAAGAGCCATTCCAATTGGGAAATCATAAAAATATATGAATAGTTTTCAGATGATGTAATTAAAGATAGTTATAGGTATATAAAAATTTTCTCTAACTCAGTATTCATTGGGGAAATGCAAATTAAAATAATTATGGAGACGGAGAAAAGATGGTGGAATAAATGCAGGAATTTTCCCAATCTCTCCCCCAAACTTCTCCAAATTCCTACAAATAATGACTAGAGCATTCGCATCAGAACACACCAAAATACAGAGTAGAACCCTTTCCACCAAATACATATACATATATTCGATTTGTCAAGTATTTTAACATAATTAACATGTAGTGGATATCCTGCCATCTAGGGGAGGGTTGGGGAGTAAGGGGGAAAATTTGTAACAGAAAGCTTTGTAAGGGTTAATGTTGAAGAATTACCCATACATATGTTTTGCAAATAAAAAGTTTTAATAATAATAATAATAAAAGAGCTGAATGAAGATAAAGAAAATGTGATCTGAAACAAATTCCAAATAAATATAATTTGACACTAAAAAAAAAGAACCCTTTCCATCTGATCACAACTTGGAAACTTAATAGAAAAAGTCTGTGACTCAAAGGAGGGAGAGTGCAGGCACAGCCCCAGTCCAGACCCAGCCCTGACCCAGGCCCAACCTCTGAATCAGCAGCAGTACTGGTGGCTTCCATACTTCTCTGCCCAGAGGCACCAAAGAGCACCTGAAAGATCAGCAGAAAAAGTCTGTAGAATCAGGGTGGGATCCCAGCATGCAATCCCAGTACAAGCCTAGACCCCAGCATCAGCAAGACAGGATCTCTGAATCATCAGTAGTGCTGGAGGCTTCTGCACCTTTCAGCCTGAGAACACCAGGGAAGACTCTGAAGGTCAATGGAAAGGGTCTATGGCAATATTCTTTTATTGAGAGTCTGGTGTGCAGTCCCAGTGCAGCCCCAATCAGCAAAACTCCAGCTTTAGTCAGCACATTAGATCTTACACATACATTGGGGATGGACACAACTAACAGTTCCAGGGTGCAAAAGAGTGCTTGTGATTAAATTCCAAGAATTTCTGAAAACAGCTGCACAAAGCCCCTGAAGCTTGAGATAATGCACCCTCCACCCTGGAAATAGAGCCATTCTTTAACAAAGAGTTAAAGGCTGAGTAATGGCTAGGAAAATGAGCAGAAAAGAAAACGTTACAGAGGATCAAAACATAGTCAGAAGATGATAACAAATTCAAAGCTCCTATATCCAAAGCCTCCAAAAAAAAAAAAAAAAAAAACAAACAACAATTGGGACAGACTATGGAAGAGCTCAAAAGGTACTTTGAAAATCAATTAAGAGAGATAGAGGAAAAATTAGGGAAAATTGAGAGAGGTGCAAAAGGAAATACAAAAAAACCTAATGAGAACAATGCCTTCAGAAGTAAAATTGCTAATTAGGAAAGGAGGTACAAAAGCTCACTGAGGAAATAATTCCTTAAAAATAGAATTGAGCAAATGGAAGCTAATGCCTTTATGAGAAATCAAGATACAATAAAGGAAAACCAAAAAAAAAGAAAAATAGGAAAAATATGAAACATCTTATTATAAAAACAAGTGACCTAGAAAATACATCCAGGAGAAATAATCTCAAAATTATTGGCCTATCTGAAAACCATGATCAAATAAAGAGCCTGGACATTATCTTTCAAGATTATGAAGGAAAATTGTCCTGATATTCTAAAATTAGAGGGTAAATAGAAATTGAAAGAATCCTTTTTATCACCTTCTGAGAGAGATTCTAAAATTATTATGCTATAGCTAGGAATAGTATACCCAAATTCCAGAACTCCCAGGTGAAGAAAATATTGTAAGCATCCAGAAAGAAACAATTCAAGTATAGTGGAGCCACAGTCAGTATAACACAAGATTCAGCAGCTTCTCCATTAAAGAATAGGAGGGCTTGGAATATGGAGAGCAATAGAGGTTTGTTTTGCAAACAAAAATCACCTAACCAGCAAAACTGAGTATAATCCTTCAGAGGGAAAGGTGGTCATTCAATGAAACAGAGGATTTCCATGCGTTAGTGATGAAAAGATCAGAGTTGAATGGGAAATTTGATTTTCAAATACAGTTCTTTGGAGAAGCATAAGGAGGTAATCAGGAAAGAAATTTAAGTGATTTAAGAAGGCTTCTCTGTTTACATTGCTACATGGGAGCATGATACTTGGAACTCATTAGATGTTCTCATTAGTATGACAATTAGAAGAAGTATATATAGACTATGAAAAGATAATATATTTTTAAAAATGATGAAATTAAGGGAGGAAATAGGAAAGTACTGGGAGAAAGGGAAGGGGAAAAGTAGAATGATTCAAATTATCTGCCATGAAAAAAGAGGCAAGAAAAAGCTTTTACAATGGAGGGAAAGAGGGTTAATAGAGGATGAGTGAGTGAACCTTACTCTCATCAGAATTGGCACAAATGGAAATAGTATACATACTCAATAAGGGTATAGAAATCTATCTTACCAGGAAAATGAGAGAGTAATGGGATATGGGCAGGAGGGAAGCAACAAAAAACTTTAGAATTTGGACAGTGCAAAAGAAGAGAGAATAAATGGGAGGAAATACAATAAGCAATAGTAATCATAAAAAATAAAATCAAGTTTCTCTGATATATTCATAATGATAAGAAGAATATTCTCAGTAAAAAACGTCAGGGAAGTCCTCCACAAAGTGAAATATACTGTATACAAAGTAATAGCAATGCTCTGGGATGACCAGCTATAAATGAATTTGTTATTCTCAGTAGTAAAATCTTCTACACATAGTCTGAAAGACTTATGGTGAAAAAAATCCTATTCATACTAACAGAAAAAACTGATTGAGTCTGAATACAAATTGAAGTATTCTCTATTATTCTTTCTATCTCTATTTTTAACTTAATTTTTCTTGAGAGTTTTTATTTTCATTAGATGAGAGATCGTTTTACTTTTAAAACTTGGCTTATGGAAATATTTTTCATAACTTCACATGTGGTTATTTAATTGTGGGTGGGGATTAGGGAGAGAACCTAGAACTAAAAATATTAAAAACAAATGTAAAAAAAGTGTTTTGATTGTAACCGGAAAATGTTGAAAAAAATAATTTTTAAAATTCTGAAGTACTATCACCCACTATTAGACAGGCTAATAGAAGAGAAAAAGGAAAGAACAAATGTTGGCGAGAATGTGGGGAAAATGAGACATTAATGCATTGTTGGTGAAGTTATAGACTAAACCATTCTTTTTCTAAAGTTCTTTTTAAAATTATTAATATTTTATTTTTCCCCAGCTATATGTAAATGCAATTTTAACAATCTTTAAAAAAAACCTTTTGAGTTGCAAGCCCAATTCATTGATTTTCTCTTTCTCTATTTTATGCAAATAAGCATCTAGAGATATAAAATTTCCCCTTATTACCGCTTTGGCTGTATCCCACAAATTTTGGTATGTTGTCTCATTATTGTCATTCTCCTGGATGAAATGATTGACTGTGTCTATGATTTCCTCTTTCACTCATTCATTCTTCAGGATTAGATTATTTAATTTCCAATTAACTTTTGGTTTATTTTCTCCTGGCCTTATATTGCATGTGATGTTTATTCCATCATGATCTGAAAAAATACATTTACTATTTCTGCCTTCTGCATTTGATTTTGAGGTTTTTGTGTCCTAATACATGGTCAATTTTTTTTTTTTTGCTTTTTGCTGAGGCAATTGGGGTTAAATGACTTGCCCAGGGTCACACAGCTAGGAAGTGTCTCAGACCAGATTTGAACTCAGGTGCTCCTGACTTCAGGGCTGGTGCTCTAACCACTGCGCCACCTAGCTGCCCCTACATGGTCAATTTTTGTATAAGTTCCATGGACTGCTGAGAAAAAAGTAAATGCCTTTCTGTCTCCATTTAATTTCCTCCAAAGATCTATTATACCTAACTTTTCTAACATTTTGTTTACCTCCTTAACTTCTTTCTTATTTATTTTTTGGTTTGATTTATCTAGTTCTGAGAGAGGGAAGTTGAGATCCCCCACTATTATAGTTTTGCTGTCTATTTCTTCTTGCTTCTCTGAACTTTTCCTCTAGGAATTTCCATGCTATACCACTTGGTGCATATATGTTTAGTATTGATATTGCGTCATTCTCTATGGTACCCTTTAGGAAGATATAATTTCCTTCTTTGTCTCTTTTAATTAGATCTATCTTTGCTTTTACTTGATCTGAGATCAGGATTACTACCCCTGCTTTTTTTTTTTTCTTTTGATCACCTGAAGCATAATAGATTCTGCTCCAGCCTTTTACCTTCACCCTGTATGTATCTCTATGTTTTAGATGTGTTTCTTGTATACAACATATTGTTGGATTCTGTTTTTTAATCCAGTCTGCTATCCACTTCTGCTTTATGGGAGAGTTCATTTCATTCACATTCACAGTTAAAATAACTAATTCTGTATTTCCTGCCATCTTATTTACCCTAGCTTATGTTTTTCGCTTTCTTATTCCCTTTTCCTCCTTCCTACTATTTTGCTTTTGATAACCACTTCCCTAAAACAATCCTTCCCCTTCAGAGCCCCACCTCTTTTTCCCCCCTTTCCCTCCTGTTTCCTTATAAATACGTCTATTCTTCCCTCAGAGCCAAATATGATGAGATGGAGTTTAACACAATTCTCATTCCCCTCCCTTTTTCCCCCTCAATCATTATAGGTTTTCTTTGCCTCTACATGTGATGTAATTTCCCTTATTTTACCTCCTTTTGCCCTTCTTCCAATGTTATCCCTTTTCTACCTCTAATTTCTTTTTCAGTTTATCATATCATAAAAATCATAAAATCACAATAATCATATAATAATCATGAAACCACAATAATCATATAATAATCATAATATAATAATAAATTCATAAAATCAGCCCTCATTCTATAAGTATCTATAGCATAAATATATTTCTCAAGAGTTTTTTTTTTCTTGTTACTTTTTTATGTTTCTCTTGTGTTCTGTATAGATCAAATTTTTTGTTCAGTTCTGGTCTTTTCAGTAGAAATAGGTGAAATTCTCCTATATCATTGAATGACCATCTTCTTCCCTGGAAGGTAATGCTCATTCTAGCTGAGTAACTTATTCTTGGTGGTAATCCAAGTTCCTTTGCCCTTCGGAATATCTGATTCCAGGTCCTTCGATCCTTCAAAGTAGAAGCTGCTAGGTCCTGTATGATCCTAATTGTGGCTCCTCGATATTTAAATTGTTTTTTTCTGGCTTCTTGTAATATCTTTTCCTTGTATGATAGCTCTGGAATTTAGCCATGCTATTTCTGGGGGACTTAATTTTTGGTTTTCTTTCAGGAGGTGATTGGTGAATTGTTTGAATAAGTATTTTGCCTTCTGGTTCTAAAATATCATTGCAGTTTTCTTTTATGATTTCCTGGAAAATAGTGTCTAGGTTCTTTTTTTCATCATGGCTTTCAGGAAGCCCTATAATCCTTAGATTGTCTCTCCTAGATCTATTTTCCAGGTCAGTTCTTTTTCCTAGGAGATATTTCATGTTTTTCTCTATCTTTTCATTTTTTTGTTTTTGTTTGACTGATTCTTGAAGTCTTGATGAGTCATTCACTTCCAATTGTTCAATTCTAATTTTTAATGTCTTATTTTCTTCAGTTACTGTTTTTAGCTCCTTTTGTAATTGGTCATTTTGGGGAGCCATGGTGGCGGAGATCAGACAGGATTCTCTGTAACCTCCT
>JAJPUD010009674.1:34416-49502 GCA_023553655.1 Myrmecobius fasciatus | reverse complement strand
TGGGGTCTTTGGGTTTATGAAACACTAGATTACGATAGTCATTGACTATTTCATCCTATGAGCCCTACTGATCAATTTCTCTGTTTCTTAGCCAGTACCAAAGAGTTTTGATGACCATTGCTTTATAATATAGTTTTAGATTTGGTACAGCCAGGCCACCCTCATTTGTTTTTGTTTTTTTGTTTTTGTTTGTTTTGTTTTTTCATTAATTCCCTTGAAATTCCTGACCATTTCTTATTCCAGTTGAATTCTGCTGTTATTTTTCCTAGGCTAGGAAAATAATTTCTTGGGAGTTTAATTGGTATGGAATTAAATAAATAGATTAGTTTAGGTAGTATTGTCATCTTTATTATATTTGCTCAACCTATCCAGCAGCACTTGATATTTTTTCCAATTGTTTAGATCTGACTTTATTTGTATTGACAATGTTTTGTAGTTTTGCTTATGTAGATCCTGACTTTCCTTTGGCAGATATATTCCCACATATTTTATACTATTGACAGTTATTTTAAATGGGATTCCTCTTTGTATCTCTTGTTCTTGGATTTTGTTAGTGGTGTATAAAAATGCTGATGATTTATGTGGATTTATTTTGTATCCTGCAACTTTGCTAAAGTTGTGGATCAAGTCTAATAGTTTTTTTTTTAATTTTATTTTACTTGTATAACATATGTGTGGGTAATTCCTCAACATTAACCTTTACAAAGCTTTCTGTTACAAATTTTTCCCCCAACTCCCCACCCCTCCCCTGGATGGCATGATAGCCACTACATGTTAATTATGTTAAAATACTTGACAAATTGAATATATGTATACATATTTCCAAACTTATCATTGTTGTGCAAGAAAAATCTTATCTACACAAAAGACATATCAGATAAAGGAAACACAATGTAAGCAAACATCAATCAAGAGTATGAGAATGTTATGTTGTGGTCCACATTTCATATCCCTCTCTCTGGGTGTATATGGCTTTCTTCAATGAACAATTGGAAGTGATTTGAAACATTTCATTTTTGAAGGGAGCCATGTCCATCAGAATTGATCGTCATATAGTATTGTTGTTGCCGTATATAATGATCTCCTAATTCTGCTCATTTCACTCAGCATCAGTTCATGCAAGTCTCTCCAGGCCTCTCTGAAATCGTCCTGCTGGTCATTTCTTACAGAACAATAATATTCCATAGTATTCATATACCATAATTTATTCAGCCATTCTCAAATTGAAGGGCATCTATTCAGTTTCCAGTTTCTAGCCACTATAAAAAGGGCTGCCACAAACATTCTTGCACATGTGGGGCCCTTTCCTTCCTTTATGACCACTTTGGGATACAAGCCCAACAGAAAATGCTGCTGGGTCAAAGGGTATGCACGGTTTGATAACTTTTTGAGCATAGTTCCAAATTGCTCTCCAGAATGAAGCCTAATAATTTTTTAGCTGATTCTGTAGGGTTCTCTAAATATACCATCATGTCATCTGCAAAGAGTGATAACTTGGTTTCTTCATGTTCTACTCTAATTCCTTCAATCTCTTTTTCTTGTCTTATTGCCAAACTAGCATTTCTAATACAATATTGAATAGTACTGGTGATAGTGGGCAACCTTCTTTTACCCCTTATATTACTGGGAATGGTTCCACTCTACCACCAATATATATGATGCTAGCTGATGGTTTTAAATAGATGCTACTAAATGGTTTAAGAAAAAGTCCATTTATTCCTATATTCTCTAGTGTTTATAATAGGAATGAATGTTGGATCTTATCAAATGCTTTTTCTGCATCTATTGAGATAATTATGTTTTTGTTAATTTAATTATTGATATAGTCAATTATGCTAATACTTTTCCTAATATTAAACTATCCTTGCATTCCTGGTATAAATCCTACTTGGTCATGCTGTATCATCTTGGGGATGATTTTCTGTAATCTCTTTGGTAATATTTTATTTAAGATTTTTGCATCAATATTCATTAGGGAGATTGGTCTATAATTTTCTTTTTCTGTTTTTGTTCTACCTGGTTTAGGTATCAGTACCATGTCTGTGTCATAAAAGGAATTTGGTAGGAGTCCTTCATTCCCTATTTTTTTTCAAATAGTTTATATAGTATTGGAGTTAATTGTTCTTTAAATGTTTGGTAGAATTCATATGTAAATCTATCTGATCCTGAGGATTTTTTCTTAGGGAGCTGATTAGTGACTTGTTCTATTTATTTTTCTAAAATGTGACTATTTGAGTAATTTATTTCCTCTTCTGTTAATCTGGGCATTCTATATTTTTGTAGATATTTCTCGTAGGTTACCAATTTTATTGGCACAAAGTTGGGCAAAGTAACTCCTGATTATTGCTCTAATTTCCTCTTCATTGGTAGAAAGTTCTCCTTTTTCATTTTTGAGACTAACAATTTGATTTTTCTCTTTCCTTTTTCTAATCAAATTAACTAGAGGTTTATCGATTTTGTTGTTTTTTTATAAAACCAACTTTTAGTTTTATTTATTAATTCATTAGTTTTTTTTTTTTACTTTCAATCTTATTAATCTCTCCTTTTATTTTTAGGATTTCAAGTTTAGTATTTGATTGGGGATTTTAAATGTGTTCTTTTTCTAGCTTTTTTAGTTGCAAGCCCAATTCATTGATTTTCTCTTTCTCCATTTTATGTGAATAAGTCATCTAGAGATATAAAATTTCCCCTTATTAACACTTTGGCTCCATCCTACAAATTGTGGTATGTTGTCTAATTATTGTCATTGTCTTGAATGAAATTGGTAATCGTGTCTGTAATTTGCTGTTTCACCTATTCATTCTTTAGGATGAGATTATTTAGTTTCCAATTGCTTTTTGGTCTATTTTCTCCTGGTCTTATATTGCATGTGATTTTTATTACATCATGATCTAAAAGAAATGAATTTACTATTTCTGCCTTCCTGAATTTGATTTTGAGATTTTTATGTCCTAACACATGGTCAATTTTTGTAAGGTTTCATGAACTGCTGAGAAAAAAGTAAACTTCTTTCTGTCTCCATTTAATTTCCTCCAAAGATTTATTATAACTAACTTTTGTAACATTTTGTTTACCTCTTTAACTTCTTTCTTATTTGTTTTGTGGTTCAATTTATCTAGTTCTGAGAGAGTGATGTTGAGCTCCCCCACTATTATAGTTTTGCTGTCCATTTCTTCTTGCATCTCTCTGAAATTTTCCTCTAAAAATTTCCATGCTATACCACTTGGTACATATATGTTTAGTATTGATATTGCTTCATTATATATGGTGCCCTTTAGTAAAATATAGTTTCCTCCCTTGTCTCTTTCAATTAGATTTATCTTTGCTTTTACTTGATATGAGATCAGGATTGCTACTCCTATTTTTGTTGTTCTTGTTGTTGTTGTTTCTGTTCACCTGAAGCAACAATATATTATGCTCCAGCCCTTTACCTTTACTCTGTATGTATTATTATGCTTTAAATATGTTTCTTGTAAACAGCATATTGTTGGATTCTAGCTTTTAATCCAGTCTGCTATCTGCTTCTGCTTTGTGGGAGAATTCATTCCATTCACATTTACAGTTAAAATAACTAATTCTCTATTTCCTGCCATCTTATTTACCCTATGTTATGCTTTTTGCTTTCCTATACCCTTTCCTCTTCATTAGTATTTTGCTTTTGGTAACCACCTCCCTTAAACAATCCTTGCCATTTAGAGCCCACCACTTTTTGCATCTTTCCCCTTAATTCTTGTTTTCTCTTCTAGTATTCTTTCCCTTTCTTTTCTTCCTTTCTTTTTTGTGATACCAAATACGTCTATTATTCTCTCAGAGCCAAATCTGGTGAGATTAAAATTAACACAAAGCTCATCCCCCTCCCTTCATTCCCTCAATTATAATAGGCTTTCTTTGCCTCTACATATGATGTAATTTCCCTTATTTTATCCCCTTTTTCCTCTTCTTCCAGTGTTATCCATTTTCTACCTCTAATTTTTTTTCATATTTTCATAATATCAAAATAATCATGATCATATCATAATAATCATAATATCATAATGAAATAAACCCTCATTCTCTAAGTATATCCATAACTCATTTTTTTTTCTTTTTACCTTTTTATGTTTCTCTCTTGTTCTGAGTGTAGAGATCAAATATTTTGTTCAGTTCTGATCTTTTCACTAGAAATAAGTGAAATTCACCTATATCATTCAATGTCCATCTTCTCTCCTAAAAGACAATGCTCATTTTAGCTGGATAACTTATTCTTGGCTGTAATCCCAGTTCCTTTGCTTTTCAGGAATATCAGATTCCAGCCCCTCCGATTCTTTACAGTGGAAGCTGCTAGGTCTTGGGTGCTCCTAATTGTGGTTCATCAGTATTTAAATTGTTTCTTTCTGGCTGCTCGCAATATCTTTTCCTTGGTATGATAGTTCTGAAATTTAACCATGATATTCCTTGGGATTTAGTTTTGGGGTTTCTTTCAGGAGGCGATCTGTGGATTGTTTCAACGGTTATTTATTGTGGCATTTTAACCAATAAAGTGCTAGCAAATTGATGGAGTTCTCTGCAATAAAACTTTTAAAGAAATAGACACTACCCTTTGAAAATAATTTGATTGCTCCTATTCTTAGCAAATGCCTAATTATGTATGTTTTTTCCATTATTCAAAGAATGAAGAAACTCTAGTTTTTTCTTGATTTTAATTTCCTGCTAAGTTTTTTTGATATATTAATGATATTTAAACTTACATACAATTATGTAATATATATATATATATATGATATATTATTACTTATGTCAAAATATATTAAAATAACCAACATCATAGTTATACAATTGTCATATATGGAAAATAGAGTAGTTATTGTGTTCAGTTTCTTGATTTTATTTAATAATCTAATAAATGACAATCTTGTACCCATTTTTGGTTTGGTTTTGATAACCTTTTTGTGACAGAAGAGAATATTAGAGTATAAATAATCTAAAGGTGCTGTGATAAAGTATGTGGTTCATGTTCATGGAAAAGGAATACAAATGTTATAATATCCTCCATTAACTATCCTTTTTTAGAGTACAAGATGATTTTATGTGATACTATACTTCAAGATAAGTTGAACTCACATAACTTGTTTATTTTTTGTTAGTTTTTCACTCACCTCAAATATAGTGAAACTAGTCTCAGAGTACATATTATTTCACTATTATGGAATTATGCTTAGAGCAATCTCAAAGAAGAAACTCATATGACTGTTAGTATTATTTGAACATAGATCTAAATACCTTGGAAAACATTTTTCATACCTCTAGAATAAAGAACAAAGATGTTTTTGTGTAAGTATTTCTTCAAGCAGCATTTTTATTAAAGTCATGCTGCTGTCAGGATTATTCTGAAATAACTATATTTTTCAAAATGTCACAGAAGGAATGGAAAATAAAAGTGGTTTTCATTAATTTAGCAGACACTTGGTATTATTAGTTACATTTGCATGATGTTTGTCTTTTAATTATGGATATTCTTAAGAACAGTCATGCATTCGATAAGTTGGCTCTTCTGTTCCATGACATAATGACATCTATGTAATCATTCATGTTTTCATTTGACACAAACTTTTTCTCATTTATCCTTTATAAAAGAAACTTCAACTAGTGGGAATGTTAAGAAAAAGTGAATGAGTATTTGAATAAAACATTGGCTTTATTCATTTTAATTATCCATTACTTTTATCATGTCACCTGGTCCCCTCCTCATTTACTGAGATCACAGAAATACTGAACTGGAGACTTACTAAAAATAAAGATGAAAATTTAAAAGTGGCATATTATGAAGGAACTTTATGACTGGCTGATAAGATGTTCAAAAGAGAAATTCATTTTGGCAAAATTCTTAACCTAAAATAATTCTGTCAGTTCATAGCACTCCGAATGATGTGTTTTGACACATTTGACTACATATAAATGAAAACAGCATTATGTAGTGAATGGAGTATTAAACTTGAAGTCTAAGAGATCTGTATTCAAATTTTTCTTCAGAAATTACTTAGACAATCCTGGACAAGTCATTTGATCTCTTACAACCTCTTTCCTCATCTATAAAAAAATCAAATCAAATTAAAAACAAACAAAAAACATAAAAGCAACTATCTCAAGTGGATTAAGTGAGACAATTTGTATAAGGAATTTCACAGATATAATTTTTTTTATTAAAATGAAGATTATCATCATTATAAGCACAGTTAAAAATTGCATAGAAATCAAATGATTAGAAAAATTTACTTAGCTACTAAAAGACTATAGAGATGCTTGGAATTTTCATTGTTCATTTTAAACGAAAATTTTACATTTTGAGCAAATGACAATGCTTTAAATCCCATTTCTTTTATAACCATGACACAGAAATGAAGGCTTGCATAATATCCTTGAATAAAGATATCACTTTCTTAGCTACTGATATCAGTCTCTTATCTGAAATATTTTTATCTCCTTTAACTTGTTTAATTATTTTGATTCATTCTATAAATTGTTGGCCTCCAAGGCATTCAATATTGACAGTGTTTTCACCTCCTTTAGATACAGATTACTTTCTGATTCAGATGTGAGTGATCCAACTTGAATATCAATTTGTTTCATTATGAATGGTGACTCCAAGGACTACTATCATTGAGGTAATTTGATATTTTCAATGTTATATCTTTGACTCATGAAAGTATTGGCAGATATAATTACTGAGCAACTGTAATAATAATTTAAAAAATGAAGAATGCACAAACTAGTTATCTTTACTTGGATTTTTGGGGAAATTCCTGAACTTATTATTTAATAGATGTTTCATGGATATCTAAAGATAAAAGTGATGATTATAAAAGAACTAGCATGGATTAATCAACTACCAGTCAGAACACTAAAATATTTCTTTTCTCCCCACAGTTGCTAATGTGGTAGATGAGGAGAATGACATGAATATATTTTCTAGAGATTTTAGCAAAGCTTTTAATATAGTGTCATGTTTGTTTGAAGAAGAAAAAATAGAGATGGGTTACATAGTAATACAATGAGGTTTATTCAGAAATGATTATATGGCCAGATTCAAAGAGCAATTATTACTAGTTAAATGTTAATGCAGCATTTGTTCTTCAGTGGAGTGTCCTAGTTATCTGTGCTTAACCCCATGTTAACTGGGATCAAATCAGTAGTATAATTATCATATTTTCAGATAGTACTAAACTGGGAGGAATAACTAACACAACCAATGACAAACTCAAACTCCAAAAGAATCGTGAGCTTAGAATATTGTGTCACTTTACTAAGATGGAATTCAGTAGGGATAACTGTTTCTTTGCAGCTTAATACAAAAAATTCCACTAAGCTTCATAAGATGTGGAAGGCATAGATATAACACAATTGTTCTTGAAAAACAGCTAAGGACTTTAGTGGGCTGCAATGAGCGAAAAGTGGGTTAAAAAAGCCAAAGATGATGATTTTCATTTTGTACTGCATTGAGCAGAATATAAGTTTCAAAAATAGGAAGAAGCTTGCTCCACTATGTTTTTTTTTTCTCCTCAGACCTTGTCGTAAGTATTGCATTCATTTCTGGGTCTCTTAGTTCAAGAGACACAATGATAAGATAGAGAATGTCCAGAGGAGAACTACAACATTGAAGTAAGGCTCTGTTCATGACATATAATGACAGTTGAAAGAACAGAACATTTTCAGCTTGGAGAAAAGACAAATCAGGCATCCTTGATGACTTTTTTTTTTAGTATTTAAAGACCAAGCTGGCATCACATTATGCTTGGTTTCTTCTGTTTCAACTTAAAGGATAGAACCAGGAAGACTAGCAATTACAGAGAGGCAAATTAGGTTGGACTAGTTCATTGAGATTATTTTTAGCCTCTAATGATGTTCATGATTCTGTGAAATTTATGACATTGATGAAACCAACTATGTTTATTCCTTAGTATTGGTCTCCATTCTCACACATTCATTTACATATCCATGTAATAAATGGCCTTCTAAAGTAACTCAGTATTGAGGAGCAAATGAAATAATAGGAAGCTACTTGATGAAGGTTATCAAGTACCATGCCTAGAATCAAAGAGACCTACATTCAAATCAGGCTTCAGAATCTACATGTATGTCCAAAACAATTCAGCTAACCTTGCTTTCCTCAGTTTCTTCAACTATAAAAAGGGCTGTTAAAAGAAATGTCAAATCACTCAAGTAACTTGGAAAAGAAAATCCTAAATTTGAATTTTCATGAAGAGCTGAAGATAACAGAAATGATTGAACAACAACAAAAGAAGTAATATCTATAAAGCAATTTACAACCTCTTAATACTACATAATTATTATTATCATGCCAGGTATCATCTATATAATGCAGTTGTTAAAACTGGAATGTATAGGTTGTGAAATATATAAATATCTGTTCCTCAATTATTGTTCTTAAAGATCTATTTTTTTCTAAGGATTATACTTAGATAAGAAAAGAAAGTAAAATGGGATAAATTACATTACAAGAAGAGGCACAAAAGAACTATTACAATAAAAAGAAAAAAGGCAGCGAGTAAGCACTATTTAACCTTAAACTCATTGGATTTGGCTCAAAAGTGAATAACATACAGACTTTGTTGGGTATAGAAATTTATCTTACTCTATAAGGAAATAAGAGGGGAAAGGGGAAAGAAAAGGGAAAGGACTGACCAAAGGGAAGGAAACTTGAGGGAGTTAGGATTCAGAATCAAAATACTGGTGAGGAGGAAAAGGCTGAAAGGAGAGAGGAAATATAAATGAGGAAAATAAGATGGAGGGAAATATAGAATTAATAATCATTACTATCGGAGGAGAGGCTGAGCCAAGATGGAGGAGTGAGCAACTCTCTGTGTCCTCCTCTGACCTTCTCGCAAGTCGACAGTAAAATAAGCCTCTGAATTGATCTTTAAGTCAACGAACCCAGAAATATTTGGACTAAGAAATTCTCCTTGCTGAAGTTACCTTTGAAGAACTTGATAAAAGTCTGTTTAAGTTAGGCAGAGGGGGCGAGCAGTGGGAGTGAACAGTTTGCCCTGTATTGGGAGAGATAGGAAACTGGGCAGGGCTCAGCATGGCAGAAACTCAAAACAGCTGGTGAGAGTTTCTGAGGCACTAGGGACACTCTGCCCTGATTGCAGGCAGGTGCTCTGGCAGATCTGCCTTTTGTAAAAGGCAGTTTGTAACCCATTGCAAACTCATGGTCCTACCCCAATCAGCCAGCACCGGAAGTTAATTACCAGAATTGCCCCAGGACAAACTACCACAGCTAGCTGCCGCTTCTCTGCTTTGCACAGACCCCAAGCTTTCAAAAATAAATAAATAAGAAATGAGTAAGAAGCAGAAGAGAGCTCTTACCATAGACAGCTTTTATGGAGAGAAAGAAAGGCAAACCCCAGATCCTGAGGGTAGACAAAGTAAATCCAGAGGACGTCATTAAGGGAGATATAACCTGGTCCCCTTTTCAAAAAGCCTTTCTGGAAGATTGCATAAAGAATATCAAAAAAGAGCTGGATGATAAATGGGAAAATAAACTGAGTTCAGTGCAAGAAGGATATAATACCCTGCAAAAGAGATATGAAAAAGACACCAATTTATTGAAAAACAAAATTGGTGAATTGGAAATAGACAATAAGGCACTGAAAAATGAAATTAGTGAAGTGAAAAAACAGTGCAATGGACAAATTGGCCAGTTTCTAAAGGAGCTAAAAAAGGTAACTGAATAACACTTTAAAAATAAGAATTGAACAAATGCAAGTGAATGACTCAATAAGACTTCCAGAATCAGTCAAACAAAAACAAAAAATGAAAAACTAGAAGAAAATATGAAATATCTCCTAGGAAAAACAACTGACTTGGAAAATAGATGTAGGAGAGACAATCTAAGGATTATTGGACTTCCTGAAAGCCATGATGAAAAAAAGAATCTAAACACTATCTTCCAGGAAATCCTGAAAGAAAACTGCCCTGAGATTGTAGAATCAAAAGGCAAAATCACCATTGAAAGAATTCACTGATCACCTCCTGAAAGAGACCCCAAAATTAAAACCCCAAGGAATATCATGGCTAAATTTCAGGACTATCGCACCAAGGAAAGGATTCTGCTAGCAGCTAGAAAGAAACAATTCAAATACCTAGGATCAATAATTAGAATCACACATGATTTGTCAGCCTCCACATTGAAGGATCAAAGGGCCTGGAACCAGATATTCCAAAGGGCAAAGGAACTTGGATTACAGCCAAGAATAACCTATCTAGCTAGAATGAGCATTATCCTCCAGGGAAGAAGATGGTCATTCAATGATATAGGTGAATTTCACCTATTTCTAATGAAAAGACCAGATCTGAACAAAAAATTCGACATCCAAACACAGAACTCAAGAGATGCCTAAAAAGATAAAAAGGAAAGGACTCTTGAGAACTTTATTTTTACTAGGGGGATATTTAAAGATTGGGGGTATAATTAGATATTACTTCGATAAGATGAAAAAGAAAACTAGAGGGAGGAAAGGTTATCATACTGGGGGAAAGAGGGAAAATGTGGTAAAATAAGATTTAAAAGAAAAGGAGGTAAAAATAAGGTAAAATCTCATGAAGAGGCAAAGAAAGCCTAATATAATTGAGAGAAAGAAGGGAGGGAAATGAGCATTGTGTAAATCTTACTCTCATCAGACTGGGCTCTAAAAGTGTATATCAGACACTTGATTTCACAGAGAAACTTGTCCGGTGCTAGAGGGAAGTGAGAGGGAAAGGAGGAAAAGTAAGGGAAAAACTAATAGAAGGGAAAATAGAAGAAGCAGGGGAAAGGAGTAAAAAAAAGGGGGAGGGGATCTAAAGGGTGGAGAATTGTTTGGGGAAGGGGGTCATCAAAAGCAAAATACTAAGGAGGGGGGAACGGAGAAAGGGGAAAGGAAAGGGAAAAACATAACTTGGGTAAATAAGATGGCAGGAAATAAAGAATTAGTTATTCTAACTGTGAATGTGAATGGGATGAACTCTCCCATGAAGCGGAAGCAGATATCAAACTGGATTAAAAACCAGAATCCCACAATATGTTGTTTACAAGAAACACATCTAAAACATAGTGACACATATAGTATGAAGGTAAAATGCTGGAGCAGGACCTATTGTGCTTCAGGTGAACAAAATAGCAGGAGTAGCAATCCTTATCTCAGATCAAGTAAAAGCCAAGATAGATCTAATCAAAAGAGATAAGGAAGGAAGCTATATTTTATTAAAGGGTACCATAGATAATGTAGCAATATCAATACTAAATATATATGCACCAATTCAATAGCATCCAAATTCCTAGGGGAGAAATTAAGAGAGATGCAAGAAGAAATAGACAGCCATACTATACTAGTGGAGGATCTCAATCTTGCTCTCTCAGAATTAGATAAACCACAAAATATATAAGAAAGAAACTAGGGAGGTAAACCAATTGTTAGAAAAGTTAATTATGATAGACCTTTGGAGAAAATTGAATGGAGACAGTAGGGAGTTTACTTTTTTCTCAGCGGTCCATGGAACTTATACAAAAATTGACCATGTATTAGGGCATAAAAACCTCAAAATCAAATGCAGAAAGGCAGAAGTAGTAAATACCTCTTTCTCAGATCATGATGCAATAAAAATCACATGCAATATAAGGCCAGGAGAAAATAGACCAAAAGTTATTTGGAAATTAAGTAATCTAATCCTCAAGAATGAATGGGTGAAAGAGCAAATCATAGACACAATCAGTAATTTCATCCAGGAGAATGGCAATAATGAGACAACATACCAAAATTTGTGGGATATGGCCAAAGCGGTTATAAGGTGCAATTTTATATCTCTAGATGCTTACTTGCATAAAATTGAAAAAGAAAAGATCAACCAATTGGGCTTATTATTAAAACTAGAAAAAGAACAAATTAAAAACCCTCAATTAAATACCAAATTGGAAATTCTAAAAATAAAAGGGGAAATTAATAAAATTGAAAATAAGAAAACTATTGAATTAATAAATAAAACTAAGAGTTGGTTTTACAAAAAACCCAACAAAATAGATAAGCCTTAATTTGATGAGAAAAAGGAAAGAGGAAAATCACATTGTTAGTCTCAAGAATGATAAGGGAGAACTTTCCTGTAATGAAGAGGAAATTAGAATAATAATTAGCAGTTACTTTGCCCAGCTTTATGCCAGTAAGTTTGATAATCTAAATGAAATGGAGGAATATCTACAAAAATATAGATTTCCCAGGTTAACAGAAGAGGAAATAAATTATTTAAATAGCCCTATATTAGAAAAAGAAGTAGAACAAGCTATTAACCAACTCCCTAAGAAAAAAAAATCTCCAGGGCCAGATGGTTTTACATGTGAATTCTACCAAACATTCAAAGAACAATTAATTCCAATGCTATACAAACTATTTGAAAAAATAGGGACAGAAGGTATACTGCAAAATTCCTTCTATGATACCAATATGGTGCTTATAGCTAAACCTGGTAAGGTGAAAACAGAGAAAGAAAACTATAGACCAATTTCCCTAATGAATATTGATGCAAAAATCTTAAATAAAATATTAGCAATGAGATTACAGAAAGTCATCCCCATGATAGTAAACTATGACCAAGTATGATTTATACCAGGGATGCAGGGCTGGTTCAATATTAGGAAAACTAACAGCATAATCAATTATGTTAATAATCAAACTAACAAAAACCATATGATTCTCAATAGATGCAGAAAAAGCATTTGATAAAATCCAACACCCATTCCTATTAAAAATACTAGAGAGTATAGGAATAAATGGGCTTTTCCTTAAAATCATTAGTAGCATCTACTTAAAACCATCAACAAGCATCGTATGTAATGGAGACAAACTAGAAACATTCCCAATAAGATCAGGAGTGAAACAAGGCTGCCCACTGTCACCATTACTATTTAACATTGTATTAGAAATGTTAGCTTTGGCAATAAGAGAAGAAAAAGAGATAAAAAGAAAAAGAGGTAATGAAGAAACCAAATTATCACTCTTTGCAGATGACATGATGGTATATTTAGAGAACCCTAGAGATTCAACTAAAAAGCTACTAGAAACAATTCACAACTTTGGCAAAGTTGCAGGATTCAAAATAAACCCACATAAATCATCAGCATTTTTATATATTACCACAAAGTCCAACAGCAAGAGAGACAAAAAGAAATTCCATTCCAAATAGCAGATGATAGTATAAAATATTTGGGAACCTATCTGCCAAGGAAAAGTCAGAAAGTATACAAACTAAACTAGAAAACACTTTCCACACAAATAAAACCAGACCTAGTCAGTTGGAAAAACATTAAGTGCTCATGGGTAGGCCGAGCGAATATAATAAAAATGACAATACTACACAAACTAATCTACTTATTTAGTGCCATACCAATCAAATTCACAAGAAATTATTTTACAGATCTAGAAAAAATAGTAGTAAAGTTCATTTGGAAGAACAAAATGTCAAGAATTTCACGGGAATTAATGAAAAAAAATGCAGATGAAGGTGGCCTTGCTGTACCAGATCTAAAACTATATTATAAAGCAGCAGTCATTAAAACCATTTGGTACTGGCTGAGACATAGAGCAGTCGATCAATGGCATAAGATAGGATATCAGGACAATCTAGGTAATAACTATAGCAATTTAGTGTTTGATAAACCCAAAGACCTCAGCTTTTGGGATAAGTACTCACTATTTGGCAACAACTACTGGGAAAATTGTACACTAGTGTGGAAGAAATTAGGGCTTGACCCACACCTAACACCACATCCCAAGATAAGATCTAAATGGGTTCATGATCTAGATATAAAGAGTGATATTGTAAGCAAATTAGAGGAACATAGTATAGTTTACCTCTCAGATCTATGGAGATGGAATAAATTTATGTCCAAAGAAGATCTGGAACTATTAATTGAACACCAAATAGATAATTTTTATTATATTAAGCTAAAAAGTTTCTGTACAAACAAAACTAATGCAGACAGGATTAGGAGGGAAGCATCAAATTGGGAAATGATCTTTACATTTAATGATTCTGATAAAGGCCTCATTTCTAAAATATATAGAGAATTGTCTCATATTCATAAGAATTCAAGCCACTCTTCAATAGATAAATGGTCAAGGGATATGAATAGACAATTTTCAGATGATGAAATTAAAACCATTTCTAGTCATATAAAAAGTTGCTCCAAATCACTATTGATCAGAGAAATGCAAATTAAGACAACTCTGGGGTACCACTACACACCTGTCAGATTGGCTAAAATGACAGGAAAAAGATAACGATGAATGCTGGAGGGGATGTGGAAAAGCTGGGACTCTAATACATTGTTGGTGGAACTGTGAATGGATCCAACTATTCTGGAGAGCAGTTTGGAGCTATGCTCAAGAAGTTATCAAACTGTGCATATCCTTTGTCCCAGCAGTGTTTCTATTGGGCTTATATCCCAAAGAGATCTTAGAGGAGGGAAAGGGACCCTCATGTGCAAGAATGTTTGTGGCAGCGCTTTTTGTAGTGACTAGAAACTGGAAACTGAGTGGATGTCCATCAATTTGAGAGTGGCTAATAAATTATGGCATAAGAATGTTATAGAATATTATTGCTGTGTAAGAAACAACCAGGAAGATGATTTCAGAGAGGCCTGGAGAGACTTGCATGAACTGATGCTGAGTGAAATGAGCAGAACCAGGAGATCATTATACAAGGCAACAAAAATAATATATGGTGATCACCTCTGATGGACATGGCTCGCTGCAAGAAAGAATTGTTTCAAACCACTTTCAATTGTTCGGTGAAGAAAGCCATATACATCCAGAGAGAGGGATATGAAATGTGGACTACAACATAACATTTTCATGCTCCTTATTGATGTTTGCTTTCAGTGTGCTTCCTTTCTCTGATTTTTTTTCTTGTAAATAGGATTTTTCTTGCACAACAACTTGCCAAGTATTTTATCGTTAGTTACATATAATGGACTTACTGCCATCTAGGGCAGGAGTGGGGACTGGGGGTAAAATTTGTAACAGAAAGTTTTGTAAAGATCAATGCTGAGGAACTACCCA
>JAJPUD010009674.1:0-29416 GCA_023553655.1 Myrmecobius fasciatus | reverse complement strand
TTTTTAGTTGATTCTCTAGGGTTCTCTAAGTAGACCATCATATCATCTGCAAAGAGTGATCATTTGGTTTCCTCATGACCTACTCTAATTCCTTTGATCTCTTTTTCTTGTCTTATTGCCAAGGCTAGTATTTCTAATACAATATTGAACAGTAATGGTGATAGTGGACAACCTTGTTTCACCCCTGATCTTATTGGGAATAAACCAGACTGTTTCTTAAACAGAGCAGGCAAATGTATCCATTACAAAAAGAAGGGCCCTCTGTGCTCAAAGCCAAGGCTCAAAGTTACACAGGATGGTTGGGACAGCACCCCCTTTACCTTAGGAGCTTAACCATAAAATTTAAAAAGAGAAAATACCTAAAGAAAAGGAAATAAAATGAGCAAGAACCAGAAAAGAACCTTGACCATAGAATGTTACTATGGTGACCAACCATAGCAACTCAGATGAGGACAAAATGTCCACAGAAAAAATATCAAAGACTGATATAAATTGCTCTTGAGCCTAAGTAGTCTTCTTGGAAATGCTCATAAAAGACTTCAAAAGGAAGATACAAATTGTAGAAGAAAACATGAAAAAGGAAATGAGAGGTATGTATGAGAGAGTCAACAGTATGGAAAAGGAATGTAATTTTTTTCTGAAGAAAACAACTCCTTAAACAGTAGAATAAACCAAATGTAAAAAGAGATACAAAAGATAACTGAAGAAAATCACACATTAATAACTAGAATAGGACAAATGGAAGATAATGATTGTAAGAGATAGCAAGAATCCATAAAATATACTAAAAGAATGAAAAAATGGAAGAAAATGAGAAATAACTCATTGGCAACACAGTCAATTTGGAAAATAGCTCCAGAAGAGAAAATTTAAAAATTATTGTCGTACTTGAAGGTCATGATCAAAAAAAGAGCCTGGATAGCATTCTATAAGGAGTATTTAAGGAAAACTGCACCAATATTCTAGAAACACGAGGGGGGGGAATTCAGTGAAAGAATCCATTGATCATCTCTGGAAAAAAGATCCCATGAGCAAAACCCCAAGGAACATTGTTGCAAAATTCCCAAACTATAATATAAAGGAAAAAATACTGCAAGCTGACCGACAAGAACAATTCAGATATCAAGGAGCAACAGCCAGATTTACCCAGAATTTGGCAGCTTCTTTAATAAAGGATCAGAGGACCTGGAACCCCATATTCCAGAAGACAAAGGATGCAGGTTTACAACCAGAATATACTACCCAGTGAGCCTGAATATCATATTGTTGAAGTTGGGAAGGGGGACTCCAAAAGTTTGGCATCACAGACCAGTGTCTCAAAGTGTCTTAAAAGAATTTGCAGACTTGAACCCATTTCCTAGTCAAGGGGCAAAGGTTATTGTAATTGTAGGGCCATTACAAGTGGACTGAATTCCAAAAGATATTAGCAGAATGCTAAGAGAGAGAGGATACCTTTATCCAGTTTTCTATCATTGACATGCTAATTCTATGGTTCAGAGGTGGGGCCAGGGCCAGGGCCAGGGAATGGTCTGTGGAATTTGGTTCTCACTGAATTCTCACTGGATTATCAGTCAGCAGTTAACTGAGAAGTGGCTTATTCAGAATCAGACAGATTGTTACTCTTGTATTGGGAGTGTGGGAAGTCCCAGAGGCAGACTCCAAAGCCAGACGACTTAGGATTACTGATTTGTTGTTAGAACAGAAGCGCTTCCCTCTCAAAAAATCAGAGAACGACAGAATCTTCTATTATACCTATTTTTCATGAAAGAAGATGGAGCTTTAATGAAGTAAGAGATTTTCAATCATTTCTATAAAAAAAAAAACTAAACAGAAAATGACAGGACTCAAGCATAGAAAGATAAACAGGGGAAATATATATTATTTAAAGATTAAGCTGTTTACATCCCTAAATGGGAAAATTATATCTTTGGCTCGTGAGAACTGTATCTGTCACTGGGGCAGACAGAGGAGGTCTGATGGTGGACTGAGGGTGTGTTGTGATTGGACTCTGATGAAATAATATCAAAGAAAAAGACATTAAGAAGTGAAAAAAAATATCTGTACTGGAATAAGAGGAAAGGGGAAGTATAATGGGAAAATTATTTCACATGAAGAGGTGCAAAAAATCTATTGCAATCTAGGGAAAGAAGGAAGGGAGATGAGCATTACCTGAAGGTTGATCTCATCAGTTTTGGCTTTAAGAGGAAATAATTTAATCATTTCTTTGGGCATAGAAATTTATCTAAACCTATAAAGAAGTAGGAGGAGAGAAAGGGAAAAAAGGAAGAAAAATATAGAAGGAAAGGCAGAAATACTGTGGTTAAAGGTAAGAGAACGTGAGAAGGGTTGATAGAAGATAAGTACTGAGTGTAGTGGGTTAAAAAAAAACAGTACTAAGAGAAGGGGGAGGGGAGATAGAAAATAAGGTAATGGGTGGGGTGGATAAAAACACAGCTGAGTACAGGGGGAAAGAGAGAACAAAAATATATACAAAGAAGAAAATAGAATGAAGGGAAACACAGGGTTGGTTATCATAACTGAATGTCAATGGGTTGAACTCTCCCATAAAATGGAACCAAATAGCAGAGTGGATTAAAAAACAGAATCCTAAAATATGTTACATACAAGAAATATATTGACATAGAGAGAAACAGAAAGAATAAAGGTAAAAGGCTGGAATAGAATTTACAATGCTTCAGCTGAAGTAAAAAAAAAAAATCAGGGGAAGTAGTTTTATTCCCAGATAAGGGAAAAAGTAAAAATGCATCTTATTAAAAGAGATAAAGAGGGAAAGTACATCTTGATAAAGGGTACCTTAAATAATGACATAATAATGATACTAAATGTGTATGCACCAAATGGTAGATCAGACAAATTCCTAGAGAAGATTTTAAGCCAGTTAAAGGAAGAAATAGATTGCAAAATGGTTTTAGTGGGGGAACTCAAACTTTGCCTTTCATAATTAGACAATCTATTGAGTCATTTACTTCTATTTGTTCAATTTTAATTTTTAGAGTATTATTTCTTTCAGTTATCTTTTTTAGCTCCTTTTGTAGCTGGCCAATTGAATTTCTGGATTCAATGCATTCTTTTTCCATTTTGCCAGTTCTAGTTTTCAGTGAATTGTTGTCTTTTTCCAATTCACCAATTTTGTTTTTCAGTGAATTGTTGTCTTTTTCCAATTCACCAATTTTGTTTTTCAGTTCACCATTTTTATTTTCCAGGGAATTGGTGATTTTTTCCAATTCACCAATTTTGTTTTGCAGTGAACTGTTTTCTTTTTCCAATTCACCAGTCCTATTTTCCAGTTTTTGATATTTCTGTTGCCCTGATCTCAATTTATTTCCCCATTCTTCTTCTAGCTCTCTTTTGAGATTCTTAATGCAATCATCCAGGTAAGCCTTCTGAAAGGGAGACCAACTTAAGTCTGCCTTTGTGGCTTCATCTGGGATTGTTTTCATAATGTCAGGATCTGGGGACTGTTCTATTTTTTCTCCGTAAAAGCTTTCTATGGTGAGAGCTCTCTTCTGCTTCTTGCTCATGACTTAAAGTTGGGATATTGGTCAAAAGCCGAGAAAACTGCAACAATTTATATTTGCCCTGGGGCAGTTTGCCGAGTTGACTTCCGGTCTGAGGCTGGTCGGGCTAGATTCGCACCAGGACCACGTTTTCAGCTGTTCTCATCCACCCCCTTCCAAAGGCAGATCTGCCAAAGCACCTGCCTGCAAGCAGAGCAAAGTGGCCCAGGCGTCTCCCAGGGGCTTCCTGGGTGCCCAAAATCCGCCCCTATATCGCAGCCCTGACTTCCGCCCCGGCTGGAGTCCGATCGCGACCAGCGGCCGATTTCCCCTGAGGCTAACCTTCTCCGGAGTTCTTTCAAGGTAGATCTTTTATAGAAGTGCGTTGTAGTCCAAATGCTTGGCGAGGACCTCACTCGGAAACCAGTTTTAAGGCTTACTATGTCTGGGTTGGGGGAATGTGGGAGGGAGTTCACAGAGAAAGCTGTCCGCAGTTCGCCATCTTGGCTCCGCCCCCCCTATAATTAGACAATCTAAACACAAAATAAACAAGAAAAAACTAGGGAGCTTAATAGGATCCTAGGAAACATAGATAAGATAAAAGTCTGGAGAAAACTGAAGAGGAACAGAAAGGAGTGCACTTTTTCTTGGCAATACATGGCACCTATAAAAATTGATGATATATCAGGGCATTAAAAACCTCACTATCAAATTTAAAAAGACATAAATACTAAATGCTTCCTTTTCAGACCACAATGCAATAAAATATTTTTAACAAATGACCAGGGAAGGATAAACTGAAAACCAATTTGAAATTAAATAATCTAATTTAAAAGAATGCTTTGGTCAAAAAACAATTCACAGAAATAATCCATAATTTCACTCAAGAAAATGACAGAAATGAGACAACATACCAAAACCTATTCATAGAGGAAAACAATTCCTAAAGCCAAAGCAATTCATAGAGGAAATTTTATATCATTAAATATCTACTTAAATAATTTAGAGAAAGGAGTGTTAAATGAATTAGGCATGCAACTAAAAAAAGCTAAAAAAGAAAAAAAAAGTAAAAAAAAAACTTTACATAAATAACAAATTATAAATTATGAAACTCAAAGGAGAGATTAATAAAAAAGAAACTCAGAAAACTATTGAACTAATAAATAAAACTAAGATTTGGCTTTATGAAAAAAATAACAAAATAGATAAACCTTTGGTTAATTTGATCAGAAAAAAGGAAAAAATATCACAAGCATCAAAAATGAAATGGGTGAAATTATTATTAATGAAAAAGACATAAAGCAATAATTAGGATCTCTTTTGCTTAAGTCCATGGCACCAAGTCTGACAATGCAGTGAAAAAGAATGAACATTTACAGAAATATAAATTACCTAGCTTAACAGAAGAGGAAATAGAATACTTAAATAACCCCATATTAGAAAAAGAAATTGAACAAGTCATTAATTAACTCCCTAAGAATAAATCTCCAGGCATAGATGGATTCACAATTGAATTCTACCTAAACTTTTAAGGAACAACTAATTCCAATATTATGTAAAATATTTGGAAAATAGGTAAAGAAAGAGTACTACCAAATTCATTCTATGACACAAATATGGAACTTAATCCTAAATCAGGAAAAGCCAAAACAGAGAAAGAAAATTACACACAAACCTCCGTAATGAATATTGATGGAAAAATTTTAAATAAAATATTAGCAAAGAGTTTACTACAACTTATAAGTGGACTAATACACTATGACCAAGTGAGATTTATATCAAGAATTCAGCACTGGTTCAGTATCAGAAAAACTATTATCAAAAACAATCATATCGATAACAAACTCAACAGAAACCATATGATAATCTAAATAGATGCAAAAAAAAACACTTTTGAAAAACTGCAGCCCTCATTTCTATTAAAAACACTAGAGAGCAGAGGGATTAAGGGAATTTTCTTTAAAATGATAATCAGTATCTATCTAAAACCTGAACAAGCATTATTTGTAATGGAGAGAAGCTGGACACATTCCCAATATGATCCAGGTGAAAAAGGATGTACATTATCACCATTATTATTCAAAATTGAACTACAAATATTGACTTTAGAAATAAGAAAAGGAAAAGAAATTAAAGGAATTAGCTTAGGCAATGAGGAAATAAAACTCACTTTTTGCATATGATCTGATGACATAGAGAATCCTAGAAAATCATCCAAAAGTCTAAATGGAAACAATTCACAGCTTTAGCAAAGATGCAGGATATAGAATAAACCCACACAAATCTCCAGCATTTATATTACATTATTGGCAAGAAATAGAAAGAGAAATTTCATTTAAAATTACTGTGAACAAAATAAAATACTTTGCAGTCTAGCTGCCAAGACAAATAAACCCAAGAACTATATTAACACAATAACAAAACACTTCTCAAACAAATAAAATCTTATCTAAACAACTGGAAGTTAATTATTAATGGCTAAGCTGATCTAATAAAAAATAATAATTATGCCTAAATTGGCCTACTTGTTTAGTGCCATATCAATCAAATTGACAAAATATTATTTTATAGAAGTAGAAAAAATAATAACATGATCTGGAAGAACAAAAAGGCAAGAATATCAAGGGATTTAATGAAAAAAAAGTATAAAAGATGGTGGTTTAACAGTATCAAAAAAATTATATTATAAAACTATTTGGTACTGACTAAGAAACAGAGAGGTGGAACAGTGGAATAAATTAGATACTTACAACATAATAATGAAAGCTCATTGCAAATTAGTATTTATTTGATAAACCCCTAAACTCCAATTTCAAAGAATTCACTATTTGACAAAAATTCCTGGTAAAACTGGAAAATATACCAGAAACTTGGCATAATCCTACATCTTACACCACATACCAATATAAAGTCAAAGTGGATACATGATTTGAGCATAAAGGATAATATCATAAAAAATACATCTTTGGAGAAGGACGAATTTATGACCAAAGAGGAAGAAGAGAATAATACAAAAGGCAAAATGGACCACTTTGAATTCATTATCTTATATTTGATCTCCAGGGCCAGGTAGATTTACACTGAATTCTACCAAACGTTTAATGAACAATTAATTCTAATACTATGGAAACTATTTGAAAAATTATAGAAAGAAGGGCTACCAAATTCCTTTTATGACACAGATGTGGTGCTGATACCTAAACCTAGGACAGTGAAAAAAGAGAAAGGAAATTATAGATCAATTTCCTTAATAAATATTGATGCAAAAACATTAAATAAAATATTAGCAGAGATTAAAGAAAGTCATTTCCAGGATAATATACTATGACCAAGTAGGATTTATACCAGTAATGCAGGGCTGGTTCAATATGTATGCCTCCATTCCATATATATATATATATAAATATATATAAAACCATGTTTAACATATATTGGAATACTTGCTATCTAAGGGATAAGGGTGGAGGAAAGAGAGGGAAAAGTGAAACACAAGGTTTTGCAAGGGTTAATCTTGAAAAAAATGATCAATGTGTGTCTTTTGAATATTAAAAAACTTTAATAAAAAATAAAATTTAAAAATTTAAAAAATAATATAACTAACCGAAATCATAAGACTATCTCCATAGATACAGAAAAAGCATTTGACCAAATATAGCACCTATTCATAATAAAAATCGTAGAGAGTGTAGGCATAAATGGAATTTTCTTTAGAATGATAAACAGCATCTATCTAAAACTATCAGCAAGCATTATTTTTTAAATCTTTTTACATTAAACATATGCAAATTGTCTATACATATTTCAACAAATATGCTACACAAGAAAAATCAGATCAAAAAGGAAAAAAATGAAAGAAAGCAAAATGCAAGCAAACAACAATAAAAAAGAGTGAAAATACTCTGTTGTGGTCCACATTCAGTTCCCACTGCCCTCTCTCTGGGTGCAGATGGCTTTCTTCATCAAAGACCATTAGAACTAGTCTTAATCACCTCATTGTTCATGAGAGCCATATCCATCAGAATCAATCATATAATCTTGCTGTTGCTGTATATAATGATCTCCTGGTTCTGCTCATTTCACTTACTATCAGTTCATGTAAGTCTCTCCAGGCTCCTCTGAAATCATCAAGCTGATCATTTCTTATAGAACAATAATATTCCATAAAATTCATATACCATAACTTTCAGCTATTCTTCAATTGATGGCTATCCACTCACTTTCCAATTTCTTGCCAATATACAAAGGGATGCCAAAAACTTTTTTGCACATATGAGTCACTTTCCCTTCTTTATGATCTCTTTAGGATACATGTTCAGTAGAAACACTTATGGATCAAAGGGTATGCACAGTTTGATAGCCCTTATTACCACTGTTATTCAATATTGTACTAGAAATGTTAGTTTTCACAATAAAAGAAGAAAAAGAATTAGAGCAGGCAATGAGAAAACAAACCTATCACTCTTTGCTGATGATATGATAATATATTTAGAGAATCCTGAAGAATCAGTTTCTCAAATAAATTAAAAACATTAGCAAATTTGCAAGATATAAAGTAAACCCACATAAATTATCAGCATTTCTAAATGCTACCAAGAGTGTCCAGCAGGAATTGATAGAAGAGCAATTCCATTTAAAATAACTGTAGACAATATAAAATAGCTGAGTCTACCTGCCAAGATAAATCTATGAATTATATGAACACAATTACAAAATGCTTTTTCCACAAATAAAGTGATATCTAAACAATTGGAAACATCAGTTGCTTATATGTAGGTTGACCTAACATAATAAATAATGACTGATGTACCTATATTAACCTACTTGTTCAATGACATACCATTAAAATTGCCAAAAATATTTTATAGAGCTAGAAAAAATAATAATAAAATTTATCTGGAAGGACCAAAGGTCCAGAATATGAAAGGAATTAGTGGAAAAAAAAGTGCGAATAAAGAATCATTCCAGAATTACTATTTTGTAAGGCAGCAGTCATGAAACCCATTTTGTACTACTTAAGAAATAGAGACATGCATCAGTGGAACAGGTTGATTATACAAGACACACTCACCAATGACTAGCAATCTATTGTTTATTTAATCCAAAGACTCCAGCCTCTGAAACAGGAACCCACTATTTGAGAAAAATTGCTAATCAAACTAGGATAAGTTTGAAATGGATTCATAATATGGACACTAATAATGATACTATATGCATATTAGGAGAGGAGAACAAAGAATATTTTATCTGTCAGTTGTTTGGAGAAGGGAGGAATTTTTGGCCAAAGAATAACTTGAGAACATTATGAAATGCAAAATGGATAATTTTGATTACATTAAATTAAAATATTTTTGCACAAACTAAAGCAATGCTGCCAAGATTAATAGGGAAGCATAAAGTTGGGAAATAAATTTTATATGCAATTTTTGATAAAGGTTTCATTTCTATAATATATAGAGAACTGAATCAAATTTATAAGAATACATGTCATTCTCAAATTGATAAATGGTCAAATGATATGAAGAAATTAAAGTCATCTATAGTTTAATGAAAAAATACTGTAAATAACTGTTGATCAGAGAAATGATAATTAGAACAACTTTGAGGTGCCACCTGACACTATCTGACTGACTAGAATGAGAGGAAAAAAGAGTGATAAATGTTGGATGTGATGTGGGAAAACTGGGACACTAATGTAGAGTTTGTGGAATGGTGAACTGATCGAGCTATTCTGGAAAGCAATTTTGAACTATGCCTAAAGGACTATGAAACTGTGTATAGCGTTACTACTTGGTCAGAAACCCAAAGAGATAATAAAAGAGGCAAAAAGACCCACATATGAAAAAATGTTCATAGCAGCTTTTTTAGTAATAGCAAGAAATCAAGTGGATATTCAGCAATTGAATGGCTGGTTAAGTTATCATACATGATATAATGGACTATAATTGTTTTATACGAAATGATGAACAGGGTGGTTTCAGAAAAGCCTAGAAAGAATTACAGGAACTGATTCTGAGTGAAGTGAATAGAACAAGGAGAACATTGTACATAATAATAGCAAAATTCTATGGCTATGATAGACAACTCTTCTCAGCAATGGAGTGATCCAATACAATTCGAATGATCTTAGCATGGGAAATAAAATCTGCATCCAGAGAGAGAAATTTGAAGACTAAATGCAGCCCAAATCATGCTATGTTCACCTTTTTTTTTGGGGGGGGGAAAGGGGTTCATTTATCTGTATCTTTTTTTTCCTTTTTTGTTTTATCTTTTTATAATGTCATTCATATGGAAATACATTTGAAAGAAATGATTGTTCATATATAGTCTACATTGGATTGCTTGCTGTCTTGGAAAGGAAGAGGTAAGATAGAGAGGGAAAATATTGGAACTAAAATCTTATAAAAATATTAAAAATGGTCTTTAAATATAATGAAAAAGCAAGAAAAATTTTTCTGGCAATTTTTCTATATGAAGTAAAATATTTTCATTTTCTCTTTTATTTATGACACATTTGAATTGTGAAAGAGCAAATGAGTTTGTTTTATAAAAGAGAGGGAAAAGAGAATGTATATGGTAGGTGATTTCTGAGGGTAGAGAAAAGTCAGTATGTTTAAATTTTTTTATGTGTGCATTCTACACTAAAGATAAGTTTTAAAATGGCTGAAAAAAGCAATTATATTGATTTATTTATTTTTGCTGAGGAAATTGGGGTTAAGTGACTTGCCCAGGGTCACACAGCTAGAAAGTGTTAAGTGTCTGACTTCAGATTTGAACTCAGATCCTCCTAACTTCAGGGCTGTTTATTCACTACACCATCTAGCTGCCCCAAAGTCATTACTTTTAAATTTTTACTTATATGCTAATTGTAAAAGTTAATTAATTAATTTTTATTACATATTGCTTTATAATCATGTCAGTAGAGAAATGCCAGAGCAAAAGGGAAAACAAAACAAAACAAAAAAAAAAACATTGGAGAGAGAAAAATATAACAGAAAAAAGAAGTGATCATGTGGAATTTACATTCAGTATCCATAGTTTTTTTTCTTTTTTTTCTGAATGCAGATGGCATTTTCTGACAAAGGCAATTGGTATTGCTTTGGATCACTGAACCACTAAAAAGAACCAAGTCTTTCATATTTGATCATCCCATATTATTCCTAGTTCTGCTTGTTTAACTCAGCATCAACTTGTGTAAATCTTCCCAGGTCTTCCTAAAATCAATTTTTATAGAAAAATAATATTCCATTATTCCATTATCTTCTCATAACACAACTAGTTCAGCCATTCTCCAATTGATAAGCATATACTCATTTTCTAATTCTTCATTATCACGAAAAGATCTCATATGAACAATTTTGCACTTGTGGGGCCTTTTCCCTCCTTTGTGATTTCCTTGGTATACAAACTCCGTTATGGCACCACTGGGTTAAAAGGTATGCACAATTTGATAGCCCTTTTTGCATTTTTGACATTAGTATTTTTAAGTTGTTTTCTTAAGACATTTTTCTTCCTTTTCCAAACTGTTGACTCTCTCATGCATATCTTTTATTTCCCTTCACATTTTTTTCTTCTTTCTCTCTTATTTGCCTTTTAAAGTCTTTTATGAACACTTTCAAGAAGCCTCTTTGGGCTTCAGATTCACATCACTTTTTGAGATTTCTTCTGTGTACATTCTGTCCTTGTCTGAATTTGTGTTTTGGTCTTCCCTTTCACCATAGTAACTTTCTATGGGCAAGCTCATTTTATGTTTCTTGCTCATTTTCTTTCCTCTTGTTTTGATATTTCCTCTTTTTCACTTTTATGATTGAGCTCTGCTTCTAGGGCAATGAGGTTACTGTCCCAAACTTCCTGTGCAGTTCTGAGCCTTGGCTTTGAACACACATACCCCTTGTGGCTGCAGGGGATAGTTTTACCTGCTCTGGTCAGGAAACAGCCTGGTTTCCCAGAGTGTGACTTTTAGGCTGGAACTGGAGTCTGCTCCACTGATTTACGCTCTACTGAGTCTGGACTGAGGGTCTCAGATGCTAATTTGCTGTGATTAAAACCCTCTCAGTGGCTTTTGAAGAGTCTCTCTGAACTGGGCTGAACACCCTTTTTCCCCCAGTGAGACTGACCTTTTTTTGATGGTTTTCTAGTCGATTTTAAATTGGAGAATGGTTTCATTCCATGATACTCTTTTTAGAGGATTTTTTTCACGTGATTTTTGAGGGAAACTGGAAGAGCTCAGCTTCCTGACTTTCTTCCTCCATCTTGACTCAACCCCTGAAAGTCCAAAGTCATTATTTTAAATAGAAAGAAATTGGGGAGATGAGATCTGCCAACAACACATCATTCCATTTCATTTTTTTTCTACTTGAAGACTCATAGTAGAAAATCAACAGAATGTGATTAAAATAAGATAATTTGCATATTATCAGTTGCTGAATGGGGCAATTTTTTATTTTCCTATCTGTTGCTATAGAAGAGTGTAATGGGGAGCAAGAAGAGGCACCTCTTATTTATGAGGAAGAGGAAACCACTTTAAAGGTAAGAATAAAGATTGAAGTCAGGAACGAATCTAATATAATGGGCCTGCTGGAACTTAAATGCATAAAGTCAAGGGCACCTTACACCATCACATGCTGCAAGCCAAAAGATATCAAAGAGAAACATTATTCTTACTTTCATTGTTTCAGAAGACACCAGAACATATATTCAAGTAAAGCAGAGAAAATACACCCTGACTGCATTTCTAATATTAAAAATGAAATAAAATTGACCTCCTTTAGGATATCCAGTTCATTTATTTTTCTCTTTCTTGGAGGTTTTAATTAGATATACTTTGAAATATGTTGAACCCAGGTTGGAATTTAACATGTGAAATACCTGAGGAAGAGAAGGGTGCCATAAATTGAATAGAAAAAAAATCATTAAATTCCAAATAATTCACTAAAATTTAGAACCAAATTTAATGTAGTGTTTCCTGAAGGACAAAGAGATGTTGGAAAAATATATTCATTTGATATCAGGGATTCTCATTGATTTGGGGAACTAGTTCTAGGAAAGTGAAGAAAGATTGAAAAAGAAAACAGAAAACTGGCAACTACTCTCTTAGGAATTGCACTCTGAAAATTAAAGGCTATGAATAAGAGTCTAAGAGTCTTTCATTAGTTTAAGTGTTTCTGCACAAATAACTTGCCATTATAATTCAGTTTAATCAAGAAATTGGAGGGGCAAAAGACCTGTTAGGTCATCTTGTCTTTCATTTCCAGGATGAAAATAGTGATGATAGCACTCTTATCCATTGTACGATATTCCCTTCCATGCTAAATCTTTTTAGAAATGCAAACTCCTATTCAATTTGGCATTTATTCAGCTCTTTATGTCTAGAGCTTGAGTTTATGGGACACCAACACAATAATAAGAGAAAGATCAGGGGCTAGAATTAAGAGAAAATATGAGAGAATAGAAAGGAAAATCACTATATGGAATTAGAACCTTGGATGAAAGTTCAGGAAGGATGAATCATTGATTCTTTAAAAATGGTAAAACACCTTAATAGAAAAAACAATCCATTTATTGTTTCAGAATAAAAAATCCACCAATAACCTTTCTGTTGCTAAGAAGTATATTTATATGCAAGATATTTGTTGTTACACCCTTGATCTGTGATTTTTTATCGTGTAACCTTAAAAATAGTATTTAACCCTTTCCCATCTCATTTGAAGGTAAGAATATGAAGCAATTTGAGAGTACTGTTGGAAAGTCTGAGAAATGCATATCTGCAGAGTGCATAAAATACATTCTGGAATTAAAACCTGAATCACTTTGTTCAGAGGATCCAACATGACCCAGTTTCTCTTTCATAAAATGAAAGTCAATTACTATAATTGGTATGGAAAAAACCTGATTAATATGAAAGTTCTAAGCATGCCTGTTCTAAGTATTATGATTTCATTTCACCCTTATTTTTCTTTCATGCCAGTAATACAAACTGGTGCTATACTAATGGAAAAGAAAGGGGGAAACTTTAACAACAAGCAGCTTAGATTTAGATTATAGACAGGTGTCAGGAAATATTTGACTTGTATTTTCACCCCACAGACTGTAAAGCAATCCAATATTCATAAGTAATTGTACCCATGACAAAGTTATGTCTTTGAAAATTCAAGTTGTTGAATATCCTTTTTCCCTATGCTCTTAAATCTCTATTGCATTTATTTATTCATTTACTTGACAGTGATAATGTGCCTGTAATATATGGCATCTTTGATCATGTGTATTTGACAGACAGGGTTTTTTTGTTTGTTTTCTTTTGTTTTTTTCTTCAGGCTAACATGCTGTATGGTGATATGTCACTGCTGGTATTGTCAATCATCATACATTCTAGCAAGTGATGTGAGATCAAAGGGAGAGAGAAAGACTATTTAAATGTTCAATCAATTTAATATGTATGTTGTTAAAGCAAGGAAATGCTTTTCTCAGTATTCTCAGGCATATTTTGATGTATAATGCGTGCGTGTGTGTGTGTGTGTGTGTGTGTGTATTTGTGTTATGGTGGGTAAGAAATTTTCTGTGATTTCCACAAAAAGAATTTTCTCAGAGCTGCATGGCTGTACCATATCAGAAACATTTTAGTTCCTGGTAGAATCTCCTGCTGATTCTTTGGAGTTCTATGACTTCCTTTGTCTATTCTGCAATCAATCAACCAAGCAATAAAACAATAAAGCATTAAGCTCTTATTATGTTCCAGGCACAGTTCTAGGTGCAAGGGATGTAATAATCAAAGTGAAATAATCTTTAATCTCAAGGAAATAAATTCTACCTATGGGAACAACATGTATGAATATAGGCATATATTATACAGACATGAGGTGATTGTGGTAGGGTGGGTACGCTAGAAGTTTGGAGATTAGAAAAGGACTCCTGTATAAGGTGAAACTGAATAAAGCTAGCTCTTCTGGGAGCCTGATGTGAGGAGCTTAATGTGTTTAAAAACAAAGACTGAAATGAGGTACCACTGAAGCTTTTGGGAGGCAAGGAAAAAGAAATGGTGATCATTTTTTGGCAGACTTCATCTTAGACAATATTTCTAAATGGAGGCTTATGGAGACACCTTCTTTGGATTTTATTCTGGATTAAATGCAAACTAATTCCATTATATCCAAATGAATGATCCATCTTTATATGACTGTTCACGGAGTTGCCATAGCATCATTAGCTATGACCCAGGGATAATTATATTTCATGAAGTATCGTCTCTGTGGCATTAAAGAACTTCCCTAGTTTGGAACCATTTTCAGGATGTTCTCTGAGCTCCACATCCAAGTGTCAGCACATACCCCAACATGCAACATGGGAGGGATGACTGGGATAACAGAGATATGACTCCAAAGAAATTAACTCCTATGATTCTGATGAGAATATCTTACAACTTAAATCCATTAAAGGATGATTATCTGCCATAAAATACTTCAAAACTATTTAAACTTCCTGGTAAATACAGAGTATTATTATCCCTAGAAAATCAGGGTTTAAAAATAGAAAGACCTTTGTTTTTTGTGATTGAAAAGATAAATTTAAATGAGAACAAATACCAGGACTGGAATAGAAATTTTTAGTGTCTTTCTATTGTAGTATTCTGTATGAGTTCTATTCAGGAGAAATATTAGTGAAAAAATGTCTGGATTTTATATTGCATTTATTACTCCAAATAAACAAATAGACATTTGATAATTGGGCCCTGGAAGTTGCTAAACACTTTGGAAGAAATAATACTTGAATCTGAATCTTGGCTCTGATAATTCCTAGTTAAGTGATTGTGGACAACTTAATCTTTCATTGTCTCAATTTCGTCATCTGTGATATAAAGATAATAGTAATTGTATTACCTAAAAGTGGCCTACATTTCCTGCATTATCTCATCAGATATCTCTCAGGATTGTTATGAGAAAAGTGCCATAATAATGTGAATGATTATTATTAGCCCACAGACATTCCTTAGATAAATACTTCTAATTTTGTCTACTCTAAAAATATCTGTTTAATCATTTTGAACCGAAAAGAGTTTAGGAGAAGATTTCTTCCCATTTAAATTGATTTTATGAGATCTAAAACTTAGAGAACACAGCTCCTGAATTATAGATTAGTGTATTTATAGGTAAGGGTAAATAAATATAAAACCAGTATGATGCATTATAATATATAAGTACAATAGAATTACTAAAGTGCTATATCCTTTGTGAGCGGAAAAGATAACACTGCTCAAAGAAAGATTTCCAATAGGAAGCAAACTTTAATTTGGTGTTAAATAAGTGATTAAGAACTCTCTACATGAATATTGAGAGAAATGACATTCCAAGGAAATAGTATGTGAGAAGGCACAAACATAAGAGAACAAAAAGTGTATCTTTATGGAACAGGATTTAGATTGAACATAGAATATATGGATCTATATGAAATAGTTCTGGAAAAGTAATATTTATCCATATTTAGAGGCTATTGAATGTCAAAGAGAAAATTATTTTTTTTCCTTTTTTTGGCAGTATGTAATAGTTATTGAGCATATCTGTTCTTTTTAAAAATTTTTTTAATTAATACTTTTTATTTGCAAAACATATGTATGGGTAATTCTGCAACATTAACCCTTACAAAACTTTCTGTTACAAATTTTTCCCCCCTACTCCTCACCCCTCAGGTTAGATCTTGGAGATATGGTTCTGGAACTCAGGAGGGAGTTCATGGCTGGGGATGTCAGTTCACAAATTATTTGTGTCATGATGGTGTAAATGCATAAACATGCATTTACAGAATCATAAATATAGAGCTAGAAGCAACTTTTTTGTTGTTTTGTCATTTCACTTATTTTTGACTCCTATTGACAACATGTGCAGTTTTCTTGGTAAAGATACTTGAGAGGTTTGCCATTTCATCCATGCCCCATCATCGTTTTACAGATGAGCTAACTGAGACAAAAAGGTTTAAATGACTTCCCCATAATCATATAGCTTGTAAGAGTCCAAAGTTTGAGATGAACTCAGATTAGTTTTCCTGACTAGGTGTTCTATAAGTATACTACCTAGCTGTCCCAGAGGGAACAAAAAGGCTCATTTTGCAGATGAGTAAACTGAGACTCAAGGAGATAAAGTAAATTGTCTAAGGTCTTAAAGGCAGTAGGTATTAGAGATTGCATTTGAATTCCATCCTTTGACTCTAGAGCCAGGACTTTTAATTGAATAAGGGCGGTAAATCCAGGGGAGTGAATGAGATTGGCAAAGGCAATAATATAAACATACAGACACACACACACACACACACACACACACACAAATAGCAGGATGGACAGGACTTTGGAGAACATTCACCTCAATAAATGACTATGAGAATAATGAAGCAGTGAAGGAGACACAGAAAAGGAACACTTAAAGGAGGGGAATCAGAGACAGTGAAAACCAAATGATAGTATCTCTGAAAAAAGGAGGTTTTCTATCATCAAGCATAATCCCCTATTTTCTATTCTTTGAAATTATTTCCTTTTACCTACTCTGTTTTCTATAGTATTCCCTCTCCCTTGACACCTTTACAAATATAGTACTGTTCTAATCAGCAACAACATAAATGATTTTATGACAAATTAAATTGCATTCCTTTGTTGCATCTAACAATTAGACTTCTTTCTTCATTTATATGAAGACAATTGTAAATAGTTAAAATGAGAACATTTACTTAAGTTATAGTGTACTGAAAGATAAGAATGTTATTTTAACTATTGATATGAATCTTATTTTTGATTACCAGTATTTTAAAGAAGAGAGGCAACTTGTTTAACTAGTTACCTTACACAGGAAGACCTCGGTATCAATTGTATCAAAACAAAAATCATCATATTTTTTAGATTACAGGATCATAGAATCATAGATTTTTAATGAAAGAGATCTAGTATCAATTATTTTCACTTTGTAGCCATGGAAAACCATCTTCTTTGACATTTACTTCCCAAAGTCAAATTTGGTAGTAAGTGAGAGAGATGAAATGTAGACACAGATTCCATGACTCATGTAGTTATTTTAAAATATTTTAATGGATCAATTTAAATAAACCTACCATGAGTTAATCCATTCAATGGTTTTAGGATACATTTTTAGAGCAATTTATTCATGGACCATTCAGGGGTCTTTTGTCCCATACTTCATATCAAACACTTTATAGGAGTCACAATCAGTGTTTTTTTTTTTGAGTAAGGTAGTCAAAGAGTTATATAAAACATAAACATATTTTTCTATAAAATGTTAAGGTATATAGGGAAGGATTCATGGACTCTAACTAAATACCTATGACATGAGGAGATGCAAGGATCTTTTTACAGAATGTATAACCTTGGACTAAAGAAAGCCTCAGCTGCTACTTATCTGTAATCAAGAGGATGACCTCTCATCTATGTAAGCATGAGTCTGCTTCTTAAATTTTTTTTTGTTATTTAAAAATAATGTTTTCCCTCCCATAGAAATTGGTAAAGTTTTGGAACTCCAAAAAGAGCCCATCTAACCCTCTCTGCTGACACAATTAATGCATATTGCATTGATTTGCTGTAAAGTACTAGGAGGTAACAGTAAACTGGTGAATGGTCTCTGCAGTATATTTTCTTGTTTTGGGTGAATGGAATATATACTATAGTTGTAGTACATCACCTGAATTAGTTTCCTGGGATTAGCATAATGCAATTCTATGAATCCTCCTTTTCATTTTACTGTTTCTATGAGGCTGTTTGTTTAGAGAAGGCCCTATCATTCACTCTGGTTCATTAAAGGACTGCCTAAACAGCATAGTTCTGTATAATTTTGAGCATCATTTTAAAAAGCGTACATGGGAAAACTAGACTTGTGTGATTTTTTATTCCACTTTAACACTTGCCTTTGAGACATAGACTAGATTTACATCAAGGCTGATTATACCAAAATATGATCAAACAGCTATAAAAGTATCTGCTCTTTTCATTAAATGAAGGTAATTTTGATATGAATAATTTTTTGATATTTCATAACAGAAAGTATGTTTTGCCATTTTATTTTAGAAAAAAAAACAGGCAATTAAACTCCCTTATCCCTCACTGCAAAGTGAAACTAAATTTAGGACTTCAGAATACCAAGTAAAGTGTAGGTTGGGTACTTTGATGTACATAGATATTAAATCGATTGACATAGTTTTGGTGTATTAGTTGATTTTTTTATTTTGAATTATTGGTATGACTGTCTACATTGATCAGATTACTTAGAAAATTATTCAGCCCCTACCTATACAGCTTAGTCACCTTCACAACATGGTTATATTAGGCCATCTAATTGGCTCTGTTATTGGTCAACTTCAGCACATTTGATCCACTACCTCTGAAATGATCTTAATCAGCTATTGAATCAGACAAAATAAATGTAATTCCTACATTTTATTGTCACTATTTTAGTTGTAGAAACATAAGCCTAGACTTGATCTTTATATGGTAAGAGAAAATTATTTTCTAACCATTCGTTACTTTAAAAATCTCCACAAGAAGGTTTTCTACTTTTTCTTCTTTTAATAAATTGACAAAGAAAAACTCAATATAATAATTTCAAGAGGACATCAGGTGCCATTTGTTTATTATTTGCAAACAGGATCACATGACACCACTCAGAAGGAGAGGCCATCTAGTGCAATTCCTGAGTTTTACAAACGAAGAAACTAAGGCCCAGATGAATTGAGTGGTTTGAATTAGGTCACATAGATATTAAGTGACAAGCCACAAATGGAATGAGAATTCTTTGGCATAAAATCCGGTACTATATTCATTGTATTATGCTGCTTCTTTGGCTGATTGATAGCATATATTTATAAAATAAAAAGAAATATATATATATATATGTATATATATATATACATATATATATACATATATATATATATTGCTTTTTGCTGAGGCAATTGAGGTCAAGTGACTTGCCCAGGGTCACACAGCTAGGGAATGTTAAGTATCTGAGAGCACAGATTTGAACTCAGGTCCTCCTGACTTCAGGGCTGGTACTCTATCCACTGTGCCACCTAGCTGCCCCCAAAAGAAATATTAATGAGCCAACTTGCTGGAAACTATTTTCATAAGTTTATGCCTAAGCCAAAGACTTATCCCTTCCCTGATCCTATAATTGATGATTTTGGAAGAGATACTTATAGTAGTGGGAGAGAAGAGAGCCATCAAAATGCCTGTTGGCCTCTTTTCTCATCAAAACTGGAAGGACAGAAGTAGCAAGGCACCCTGGATCAAACTGGAGAATGATCAAATGCACAAAATTGTAACTAGGAATACAGAACAGGTGGTGATTTTACCCCTCTCAAAGTGATTATTAAGGGAGATGGGTCCATAATGGAGGATCAGGGCTGGTCAATGAGGATGGTATATGGTGGCTCAGGGAAAACAATTAATCTAGCTAAAGGCCATGAGATGTTATAAGGATGGTGATTCCTATGGGGAGGGCTCTATGTGGTGAGGGAACCAGAAATTACACAAACAGTAGCAACAAGATCTATCTGGCAACTATTCCACACAACATTACTCCTCCTATGTTGGCTCTTTCAGGACAAAATATAATTTTGGGGGTTTATAATGACGGTACAGTACAACACATATAATAGAACAACCAGGATTATATTGTCTTCATATAAAAAAGACTTACTTTGTAGGTCTTTAAATCCAATGGAAAAATTATTCCTTTTCCTTTAAAACCAGAAATATTGTTCCTCAAGGTCAAGGACACAGACTAGGGATTTTTGCCTTCTCTAACCTAGACTAGAAGGAAATGTTGAACTTTCCCCCTGTGTCATTTATGATAATCACTATAATCACCACCATCATCAAAATGCAATTATTGAGTTACATGTTAAAATTTCAACAAGAGAGTATGAAGCTTGTAAAGAAGTCATACTTGAATGAATCCAAGGAAATTTGTTCTTTTTTTTATTGCAAGCCTAGTTCTGTTTGTGCATTCTTTGTGTGTATTTATTGCAGAACTAAAAAGACTTACTGGTATCTCTGAGTTTCTTCTCTCATCTTATTGATTGTAAAGAAAAGTTCAAATAACTTCTTGGATGCCAAAAATCTTTATTGTTACCTATAATTTGTTAGCATAATAAACTATAAATATTACAGGCTATAACATCCAGAATAAGCATAAAAGGCTATTGAAAATAAAAAGAGGGTTAAATGAGAAGATACATTGCACTGATAATTGAAGAAAATATCCTTTGAAAATGTTGTTCTCCAAAGTGAGAAAGAAATTTCACAAAAAGATAGACTCCTTTTGCATTCAAAATGAATGTTTTTAATGGGTAAATTGCTAGCATAAAATAACCTTGGGATGTGCTCCTGTTATCGTAAACAGGTTATAGTCAAAATAACAACTAGCCATATAATCTGCCGTAGGCCATTTGTCGAATAAAAGTTATGATTATCTTCACGAGCTCCACATATGATTTTAATTAAAACCTAATTTATATTTTTATGTCTTGGAATTTGTTGATCTATACCCTAAGTTTGACTCACTGAGATTCTTCCTTCTTAATATGTAGATTGGAGATGACCCTGGCTTTTTCTAGGTGCCATGGGAGCACAAATTCTGTTAAATGATTTCCAACTGTCAAGGCTAGGTGATGAGTCACTTGTCTGGATACTAGTTTAGTTAAGTGTAGAGTAGTTCTCCACATGTCAGCAGCAATATAATTAATTTGAAGGACTCAACAATTTTTTAATATTATTCACTGAATTATAGCTAGTTGGGTGTCTTTATTGGTAAAGGGTATTCTGAGCTTTGACTCAGGCAAATTCTCTGGTGATTTATGTTCAATATTGTAACAAAATGAGACATTTGTAGGTTATTCAGCAGTTAATAAAAGAAAATATATTTAGCCATTGCAGGAGAATATTCAACAGAGAAAAGCTTTAAGAATATCACAAGTTAAGTCAGTTGAGGAAAAATTCCTTGTCTAAGTTGCCCATTATTTTCTACCAGTCAAACATTAGAGTGCATATGAGGCTCCTTTCAATTATTTTGTACGCAGGTGAGGAGGGAGTGATATCAATACATGACTCTTTGAATCTCCTTGACAAATGAAGTCTCATGGATCATTTCACTATCTTTTGAGGAAAAACTAGTGTAACTTGCATTGGGGTAGGGGTTATGATATTGTTCCAACTGCAGAAGGAGTGCACACAAGTGAAAATTATTCTGACCAGAGTTTTCAAATTGTTATACCTCTCTGAAAAATGAGAATAATTTTGAAATTTAATGATACTTCTCATGATAATATTATTTTAGTTCTTTCTCTAGAATAAAATTCTGACTTCAGAAATTTCCAAATAATATTAATTTCTGAGTCATATGTTTTCCAGTTATAACTCATTTCTCAATAAAAAATGGTATTGGCATAAAGACACATAGGAGACATGTATTGACAGAAGATTACTTTGTTAAACTGTTGGTTCTTTGTCAAATTAATGTATCTGTAATGGATGTATCTGAGTGACAGGCTTCTGAAAGAAAATCTTAGGTTTGTAAATTATTAATAATAATAATTAATGATTAACATCAATAATGATATAATAAAAATTATGCTTTTTCATAGTAACTTCTGCTCCTGATCATTGTTATTGTGTTTGTATGTATCTCTTATTTTCTATCCCATCAAACTCTCCTACTTTACCCATTAACTTGCCTGGTTATAATTTAAATAATCCCCGCCACCTCCTCTCGCCACCATAGTGTGTTCCTATATTTTCTCCCCCCTCTCTTCCTTTCCCCTTCATCCCATTCCTATGAATCCACATACCTTATCCCACACCTGTTAATCTAAAACCCCTTCTGTACAGTAGTTTATTCTATGCCACCTTCTCCCTCCCTCATTATCCCTTCCATTGATGGATACACTTTAATTCCATTCCCAATAATCTACATATCTTTTATACCCCACCTTACCCTATTCCCTCTTTAGCCCATTCCCTGTGTGGATAGGTTTTCATAACTACCAGCCTTCCTTCCCCATCTAAACCATCTGTGTCTGTTTTTGTTCTTACACCTCATTTGTGTGACATAATTACTATTTTTTTCACCTTTTTCTAAACTGTTTTGCTTTTTAATGTTACATCATACTCAGCTTTGCCCCAATATTTTTATACTACAAAATTTCTAATGCCAACCTTAAATATAGGATTTGCAGTTCCATGAACAAAACATAAAGAAGTTTGTCTTTATTGAGTCTCTTGAAAGTAGTCTTTGATGTTGGTTCTAATATGTTAAATTTCCTATTGAGTTTATTTGAGACGAAATCCTGATAATCTAACAGCACATTGCATATCCATTATTTATTCAATATCATACTTAAATTTTCTGGATATATACTATATTTGACTGCAATCTAATTCTTTTGATTGTCTATATATAGTATTCTAGGATGTAATCTTTTGTTATATCTACTGAAAAATTCTTTGCAATTTTAACTGGAGCTCAGTGTATTTGAATTGTTCATTGTTGTTGCTGCAATAATAATAATTTTGTTGCAAATTATCATTCAAATTGAATATGTAAAAGTTATTAAATATTTGATTTGTACCTGATATTAATATAAGCACTGAAGATAAAAATCAAACAGGCAAGATAATTGTTGGTTTCAAAGAATTGATATTCTAATTGTTAAAGAGAATGCATGAAAGGGAACTAAAATGTGGAGGAGAAAAAGAGATCAGAGATTAGACCATAATAGCATGGTCTGGAAATGGCTCAGCAGTTAGGTGAAGAATTTGTTTTGGACAAGATAAAGCAAAAACTCACAAATCAGGACTTAGGAATGTTTCAAATTGTTATTCAATCATTCACTCACATCTGACTCTGTGAGCCTATGCATGCTATCCATCTTCCACTGTCTTCTAAAGTTGTTTTCATGACATTATTTATTTCATTTTTTGCCAACCTCTGCCCTCTTCTACTTTTGCTTTCAATATTTTACAACAACAGAGCTTCTTCCAATGAATCCTGTTTTCTGATATGTAACCAAAGTATTTAAGCTTTGGCTTCAGTATATTTCCTCTCAATAAATAGCTTATATTGATTTATTTGAATATTGACTGATTTGATCTCAAGGGAATTATTAAAAGTGTTTTCCAGTGTCATTATTTGAAAACATTGATTTTGTGGTGTTCAGCTTTTATTTTAGTCCAATTCTTACCATCATACATTACTACTAGAGAACTAATAGTTTTTATTATATGGGTATTTGTTGGCAAGATGATGCTGACTCTGAGTATACTGTCCAGATTTGTCATAGGCTCCTTTCAAGGAGCCAGCTAAGGTAGTTGAATAATGTGATTGTCTGCACAGATCTCTGAGCCCAAGAAAACAAAATTGTACTCAACTTTCATTTCTTCTTTGTCTCTTTGCCAGCAGTAATGGGATCAATTGGCATGGTCTTAAAAGTTTTTTTTTATGTTATAGTTCAAGTCAGTTTTCAGTCTCCTCTTTTACTATCTGCCCTCAGAGTGGTATCACTTGCATATCTAGGATTTCTGGTATTTTTCTTTCAAATTTTATTCCAGCTTTTGATTCCAGCCAGCCAGTATTCTGAATATAAATTAACTAAATAAAGTGATGATATGAAGTTCTTTTGTACTCCTTTCAGCAACCAATGGTTCTTTGTTAAATTCAAACTGCTGCTTCTTTATTCCCATATTGGTTCCTCAAGAGACAGTAGTCCTATCACTTAGAGGGGCTGTTACATCTTGTTTTGAACCACATATTCAAATGCTTTAGTGGAGTTAATGAAACCCAAGTAATTTGTGTGTGTGTGTGTGTGTGTTTGTGTGTGTGTGTGTGTGTGTGTGTGTGTGTGTGTGTAACTCCTTTGCTTTAACTATAATCTAAAAAATCTTGGCATTTTGGTCTCCAATTCTTCTGCCTATTTGAAAACCAATCTGCACTTCCTATAATTCTCACTTCTCAAATTGCTGAAACCTAGCTTGTGAAATATTAAGTATAAACCTGGTGACATGTAAAATGAGCACAATTTGTCTGATTATTTGAACATTCTTTAGGATTACCGTGGAAACTGATCTTTTCAAATCCATTGAACAATGAAGAGTTTTCCAAATATAGTGACATATTTAATGCAACCAGTTAACAGGATCATCTTTTGGGAATTCTACAATACTTTCTTAGGCTTGCTGGTAGGATGTATACCTGTAGATCAGTAACCATATTATTATGGTTTTCAATGATGTTAAGACCTTTTTCTATTGTTCTACATATTCTTAACAATCTTTCTTAATTTTTTATTTCTGTTATATACCTATCATTTTCCTCTATTATTATGTTCCTTTTTCCATGAAACAATACTTTGACATCTCTAATTTTCTTGCGTAAATCTCTCCTCTTCCTTATTTTATTGTTTTCTCTGCTTTTTCTTCTTGTTCTTGTTCTTCTGTTTCTGCTTCTTTTCTTTCTCTTCTGTTTTCTTTGAAATATTTTGTTGCTGCTTCTTTCCATAGTTTTTCAGGCACTCTCTCCACCAGATCTAACTTTTTAAAATCTATTCATCACCTCCACTTCATAATCATAAGGGATGTTACTTTAAGTTGTAACTATATGGTCTGATGTTTTCCCCTATTTCCATTAATTTAAGTTTGAAATTTGCACTGGCAAATTATTTGAGTCAAAGGCAGCTCCAGATTTTTATTTTAACTGACAGTATTGAGATTCTCCACCATTGGTTGCAAATTATATAATCAATATAATTTACATATTGATCATGTGATGATGCCCATATGTAAATTTGCCTTGTGTGTTTTTGAAAAATAGTGTTTGCTATGACCAGAGAGTTATGACAAAACTCTATTAGTCTCTTGCCCTGCTTTATTTTGCACTCTGAGGCCAAATTTAAATATCATTTCATTTATCTTCTGATTTGTTACAGTAATATTACAATTCCCTATGATCTGGCATTTTTCTGGGTATTATTTCTTAAAGACATTTTTGATATTCATAGAGTTTATCAACTTTGGCCTTGTAAACAGCAACAATTATAGCTTAGAAATATAATACCGTGGTTGATGACAGAGAACAGACACAACTCTCTGTGACATCCTCTGATCTTCTCTCAAGCATCAAGGAAAAGAAAAAAATATTGTAAAAGGCAAATTGTAAACCACTGAGCTCAGAAAAATGCAAGACCTAGCCACCATTACCCAGCACTGGAAATCAATCAGCAGAACTGCTCCATGGCAAATTAAATTAGTTGTCCCTACTTTTCACTGAACAGACCTCAAGCCTTAAAAAATATGAATAAAAAACAAAAAAGAATTCTCACCATAGACAGCTTATGGTCTAAGCTGTGGATTAGAGATATGGATAGAGAGAAGAAGAGACCTCAAATCCTGAGATTCCTAAACACAAAGGAGCTCCAGATGAAGCTCCAAAGAGAGAGACATGAACTGGTCCATATTTCACAAGGCTTTTTTCTAAGATTATATAAAGGATCTTAAAAAAGAGTTAGAAGAAAAAAATGGGGAAATGAAATTAGATCATTGCAAGAAGGAATGGAAAAGTCATAAAATGCCCTACAAAAGAGATATGAAAAAGAAAACCTATTCACTGAAAAACAAAATTTGTGAAATGGAAAAAGAATACAATGAAGAAAAAAACTTTCAATTGGCCAATTGCAAAAGGAGCTAAAAAATGGTAACAGAAGAAAATAATACACTAAAAATTAGAATTGATCAAATGGAAGTGAATGACTCAAAAAGACTTCAAGAATCAGTCAAGGATTTCCTTCCGGGGGTGGAGCCATGGTGGCGGAGATCAGACAGGAGTCTCTGTAACCTCCTCTAACCTCCCCTCAAACCAACAAAATATGAAGCCTCTAGACTGTTTTTGAAGCAAAAAATCCACAATATCTGGAGGACAACATGATTCTAGAAGAAGATACTCTAGAAGAACTTCAAAACAGGTCTGTTTTAATTGGGCAGGGGGGTGGTCTGCTGAACCCAGACTGCAGCACAGGGAGACCAGGGCAGGGAGCTGGATATGGGAGCTGGAACAGGAGTAGGAACAGAAGTGGGAGCGTTGTGCTTTTCACACACCTGGGAGTCTTCTGGGGGCCTCTTGGGCCAATCTGTCCTGATTGTGGGCAGGTGGCTTGGAGGGTCTGCCTTTTGTGGGGGGTAGATTGTGAACCACTGAACCCCTGCTGAGCATGGGACCTAGCTGCCATTACACAGCACCCTAGGGTGATCAATCAATCAACAGGACTGATCAGCACCAGAAATAATTCAATCAGCAGAACTGCCCAGTAGCTGAAATAATTCAATCAGCAGAACTGCCCCAGGGTGAACTAAAGCAGAACTGCCCAGCACCTGACATAATTCAATCAGCAGAACTGCCCAGTTCTTGAAATAACTCAATCAGCAGAACTGCCCCAGGGCAAATTAAAGCAGCTGTCCCACCTTTGCCTTAAACAGACCCAACACCTTTAAAAAAATGAATAAAAAAACAAAAAGAGCTCTCACCATAGAAAACTTTTATGGAGAGAGGGAAGAACAGACCTCAAACCCTGAGGCCCCTAAAGGTAAAGCAACTCCAGAAAAAGCCCTAAAGAGAGACATAAAGTGGTCTTCAAGTCACAAGGCTTTCTTTGAAGATTACATAAAAAATCTTAAAAAAGAGTTAGAAGAAACATGGGGAAACGAAATGAGATCACTGCAAAATAAAATAGAAAAAATGGAAAAAGAATGCAATGAACAAAAAAATGTAATTGGTCAATTGCAAAAGGAACTAAAAACAGTAACTGAAGAAAATAAGACATTAAAAATTAGAATCGCACAATTGGAAATGAATGACTCATCAAGACTTCAAGAATCAGTAAAACAAAAACAAAAAAAATGAAGATAGAGAAAAACATGAAATATCTCCTAGGAAAAACAACTGACCTGGAAAATAGATCTAGGATAGACAATCTAAGGATTATGGGGCTTCCTGAAAGGCATGCTGAAAAAAAGAACCTAGACACTATCTTCCAGGAAATCATAAAAGAAAACTGCCCTGATATTTTAGACCCAGAAGGCAAAATACTCCTTGAAACAATCCACTGATCACCTCCTGAAAGAAACCCAAAAATTAAATCCCCCAGAAATATCGTGGCTAAATTCCAGAACTATCACACCAAGGAAAAGATATTACTAGAAGCCAGAAAGAAACAATTTAAATATCGGGGAGCCACAATTAGGATCACACAAGACCTAGCAGCTTCTACTTTGAAGAATGGAAGGGCCTGGAATCAGATATTCCAAAGGTCAAAGGAACTTGGATTACAGCCAAGAATAAGTTACCCAGCTAGAATGAGCATTATCTTCCAGGGAAGAAGATAGTCATTCAATGATATAGGAGAATTTCACCTATTTCTACTGAAAAGACCAGAACTGAACAAAAAATTTGATCTACAAACACAGAAGACAAGAGAAACATAAAAAGGTAACAAGAAAAAAAAAACCCTTGAGAACTATATTTATGTTATAGATACTTATACAATGAGGGTTGATTTTATGAATCTATTATTACATTATGATTATTATATGATTACTGTGATTTTATGATTATTATGATATGATTATTGTGATTTTATGATTATTATGATATGATAAACTGAAAAAGAAATTACAGGTAGAAAAGGGATAACAGTAGAAGAAGAGGAAAAGGAGGAAAAATAAGGGAAATTACATCACATGTAGAGGCAAAGAAAACCTATAATGATTGAGGGGAAAAAAGGGAGGGGAATGAGAATTGGGTTAATCTCCATCTCATCAGATTTGGCTCTGAGGGAATAATAGACTTACTTATAAGGAAACAGGAGGGAAAGGGGGAAAATGGGGTGGGTGGGGCTCTAAAGGGGAAGGATTGTTTGAGGGAAGTGGTTATCAAAAGCAAAATAGTAGGAAGGAGGAAAAGGGAATAAGAAAGAGAAAAGCATAAGCTAGGGTAAATAAGATGGCAGGAAATACATAATTAGTTATTTTAACTGTGAATGTGAATGGAATGAACTCTCCCTTAAAGCAGAAGCAGATAGCAGACTGGATTAAAAACCAGAATCCAACAATATGTTGTATACAAGAAACACATCTAAAACATAGAGATACATACAGGGTGAAGGTAAGAGTCTGGAGCAGAATCTATTATGCTTCAGGTGAACAAAAAAAAGCAGGGGTAGCAATCCTGATCTCAGACCAAGTAAAAGCAAAGATAGAGTTCATTAAAAGAGACAAAGAAGGAAATTATATCTTCCTAAAGGGTACCATAGACAATGACGCAATATCAATACTAAACATATATGCACCAAGTGGTATAGCATGGAAATTCCTAGAGGAAAAGTTCAGAGAGATGCAAGAAGAAATAGACAGCAAAACTATAATAGTGGGAGATCTCAACCTCCCTCTCTCAGAACTTGATAAATCAAACCACAAAATAAATAAGAAAGAAGTTAAGGAGGTAAACAAATTGTTAGAAGAGTTAGGTATGATAGATCTTTGGAGGAAATTAAATGGAGACAGAAAGGAGTTTACTTTTTTCTCAGCAGTCCATGGAATTTATACAAAAATTGACCATGTGTGAAGACACAAATCCTCAAAATCAAATGCAGGAAGGCAGAAATAATAAATGTATTTTTTTCAGATCATGATGGAATAAAAATCATATGCAATATAAGGCCAGGAGAAAATAGAACAAAAAGCAATTGGAAAGTAAATAATTTTATCCTAAAGAATGAATGGGTGAAACAGCAAATTACAGACACAATTACTAATTTCAACCAAGAGAATGACAATAATGAGACAACATACCAAAATTTGTGGGATACAGCTAAAG